>PVIA01006321.1:0-98359 GCA_004024845.1 Tonatia bakeri | reverse complement strand
AACAGAAAGAACAAAACCAGTCTGGAGGCAAATGAAGAGGCAAAACTTTGCCTCTTTATCAGCTGCTGGAGGTCGGGACTGGAAGCACAACCATGTCGTCTACACAAAAAGATTCCGAGTTTCGAGTGAACTGTCAGGTAATTTTTATGAGAAATCTGACAGCTCAGAGCGTTTTACATGCCCAGCCTCAAGCTCCTGTCCCTGGCTAGCCTTGTCTTCATTTTTGTCTAAAAGGATTTCATTCTTACGGTTCTAACTGGGATGCAAAAGACAGAATTATACCCAAGAGATAAAAAGAAACTGCAGTGGCAGATATAAAACTCCTTCGAGTGAGACTGATGTTTCAACCAACGAAAGGCAACCTATTACCGCAAAAACGTCGTAACTATATTGCGGAGTTCTTTACCTTCTTTGAAAATTTAATATATCAACTACATTTATGTGGATACAGATGTATGTATTTCATGAAAGAGTTAGAGAAACTAATATCAAGGGGAGAATCCTAAGCAGTGAAAGTGGGCCTGCCCCCCAGAAAAACTCTGCCCACAAGGAGATCACTTCATGTGCTCATGACAGCGGTTTTCTCAGGGCCCGAGTTCCCTCTGTCCACACATTCCCTGTGGAATTCGTCCTGAGTCACTCAGTGGGCACCTGATTGCTGTTCTTCCCTGACAAGCAAAGGATGAACCTGCATAATCTGACATTTGTATTCAGGAGAGAAAAAGGGATGTGTGTTTCCCTCTAATATTTTTCTCTTTGGAGTGCACGGTAGTAAGTTTTATAATGAATACTTTGGTTAATAAAGTAGTTTCTCCCAGTTAGGTCAGTAAATTACCAGCAACAAGAGATTAATGACTTCTTACTGTTTCTGACGTGGGGAAATACATTCAGGCCAAAGGTCCGTATCCATCCATCCATCCATCCATCTGTCTATCATCCCCCCCCCATCACATACCCACACACCCACACCCGTCTATCACAGCGGGCCTCTCTGTCACCCACACAGGATAAAAGGTGAGGGAAAAGTCTAAGTCTTGTGCGATGCTGGACAGAGCGTGGTGCCCTCACTCTCTCAGCCATCGGTCCTCTGACAAACAGTGCCCTTAACTCTCCAGTAAGACAGACGGTCTCTTGTTTCCTGCTGGGTGGAGAATGCACTTTGCAATTTGGTTTCCGATAGCCGAAAGCAATAATGAAACTCACTGCTATTCCCTTATTCCTTATGACGTCACTGCTTATCCCCGGCAGCCCTGAAAATCCCAACTGCATTTACGCCAACCCTGGCAGAGGCGGGAATGAGCAGGCCAAGCTTTAACACAAAACAACAACAGGACTTGGTGGTGCTCACAGCCAAGTCAAGCTAGCTCGGTCCCAGGAGCTGCGAAGAGCCCTGGCTGCCCCTTCGACGTGGCTCTCGTCACCATTTAGCCCACCAAACTAGGGGCCTCTCTCAACCCCACAGCGGTCTCCCGAAAAATGGGACGGGCAGCCCTTCTCAGGAACTAAATGAAAATGTGTGAAGACAGATGTTCACGGTCGTGACTCGCAAGATGCTCCTCTTCAGCTGTGCCCGGCCCAGAATTCACGCGGTGAAGCCACAGAGGGCATTTACAAATGGAGGGAAACAGGGCCAGGCTCTGGAGAAGCAAGACACTGGTCCAAGCAGTGGGGATAACTTTTAAATGTTAGCTTACATTAAAAAAAAACAAAAACACACAGAAAAGGCAGTGACCATGGAATGGCACTTCACTTTCAGTAAGCAGATACAAGTTACAAAAATGAATATTAGCATCTGGGAAAAACTTGGCTAACTTATGAAGAAAATTCCTTAGTCCCAAAGTCTTTAAAATAGATTAAAATCAATTGGAAAGAGTTTTAATTTCATGTACAGATATTCAGAATATCACGGCTTTGTAATCATTTATATAAAAGCTGCATATAAACTGCAGTCATTTTCCTTAACTGAAAGCCATTTCTCTTCTGTAAATATGTTATTACATATTTTGGTTTTGACAAAAAGCATAAAATCAGTGTGCTTTTGTGACGTGTGTTCCCCCATATTTCCTCTCCACAGATTCCAGTCTAGGTGTACAGAGCCTTTGGTCTATTTAGGCAACGATTTGTGATACCAGGGGCCTGAAGATACAGTATAGGTTAAAAATAAGACTTAAATGTAGCTGATTCCGTGAGTGAAACAGCACACTGAAAACCAGGAGATCTGCATCTTCACTTTAATTCTGTCCCTAGCTCTGTGATCTTGAGCGAGATTAAATCCCTTCAGACCTCAATGTTCTCATTGAAAACGAAGAGGCAGGACTGTGGGTGACCTCTAAAGTCCCTTTCAGGTTTAACTTTCAATGAGCCGATGAGGTAACCCGTCATCTGTTGGCAGAGGACACCAGAAGCCTGACTTGGGCAGAAACAACAGGCAGAGTTCTCATTTGAATGCCCTCATTGTTGTTATGGACCCAACCTGTTGAACTTGCAAATGACACAGATGGATGATGTGCTACTGAGATTTAATCAAGGCTGTTAGGATCCTACTGACGGTCAGTATAGTTCGTCTCCCTCGGAAATGAGATGTATCCACTCCCAGGTAGCTTAGTCTCTGATAAAGGATTTGGGGGAATGTCCAGAGTAAGAATCCGCTTCCAGTGATTCACAGAACAAGCAAACACTGCAGAGCTGACATCTCGCTGGGATCAGCACCCTCGTCACCGTCTGAGTCCCTCAGCTGGCTGTGCTCGTGCTGGGTTTGGGGCTGGGCGCTGACAGCCTCCACACTCTACTCATGTGACCTCACAGCAGTGAGAACAAACCGATTCTTTAAGAGCCAACGATCGCAAAGGTAAACAGTCACTACGTTTGTGTAATTAAAAAAAAAAGCTGCATTCTCTTTAAACATATACAAACTTTTCTTTCCAGTCGCAGCCGGACGGGAGGAATTCTTACCTGGAGTCTGCATTCCGGGAAGTTTCGGGGTGTCGCTAACATGGTCCTTCCGGCACGCCAGTCAGAGACTCGCTCCACTGTGTGCCCCGCGCTCGCCCGAGCGGCTCGCTCTGTGCCTCCGACAGTGTGGAATGCAGAAGAGCCGGAGCCCAGCCAGTCAAGCTCAACCCTCCCCCCCCACTTCTTTTGCTAGAGAGCACGGAACAATAGTGCTCCCTGCGCAGCTCTCCCAGCCCCGGGCGCAGGCGGGCAGTCTGCTTCAGAAGCAGCGTGTTGGAGCCAAGCTAGGTAACTCTTTTTTTTTTTCCTGTCCCAAGGGACAGTAGGGTGGGTGAGTGCATCTTTTTTTTTAAAGCTATCTATTCCAAAATCTGCCCTGTTTTAGAGACAGAAAAATAACACAAATTTCAGAAATTCTTATTTTTGAATGTTATCATGCTGAATTAAAATACAAACTTTTCAAAGCACAAATATCAGGCAGACATCATACAGCCGAAGTACAGACCGAGCGTGCTGGCACCACACTGCTCTCTCGGACTCAGCAGGTCGCCTTGCTGATCACACAGGGACTATTTTAAATTTAGAAGAGGAAATGTTTATTTCCCGAAAACTGTTCATTCAGGTCTAAGCTAGAATGTCCTTTTAAAGAGAAAGAATGACCAAAAATTAACTTTATAAGCCGAGTAGCTCT
The DNA here is from genome assembly GCA_004024845.1 of Tonatia bakeri. Taxonomy (NCBI): domain Eukaryota; kingdom Metazoa; phylum Chordata; class Mammalia; order Chiroptera; family Phyllostomidae; genus Tonatia; species Tonatia bakeri. The sequence goes on along the minus strand of PVIA01006321.1, from coordinate 94,716 downwards.
AATCCAGTCATCTAGATGTGAAGGAATTATAGACAGCATCACTGTGCTCAGTCATCATTTTAATTTGCTTCAAAGTCAAACATATTTCTAGGGCTTTTTTTCCCCCCCTTCATTCCAAAAAAAGCAGGCAGGCCAGTGACATCACCTTCGTTATCGGCAGGATGACCTAAGAGCGTGCAGCTGCTCAGCTGCTGAGGTCAGCATGTCGGGGCCCATCGGTTAGGAAACTAGGCCTGCCTCCCTGAGCAGAGCACAGCATCACTCCGCTGGCTGCCACTTAACACAGAGCCGATGGAACACGCGTACTCGACCTCTGCATGTACACATGGGTATATGTGTGCCACGTGTAACACACCTCACACAGTATCTAGACACACATACACGTATACCTGTGTGTACAGATGTGCATGCCCACTACATGTGTGTGCAGATGTGTGAATGTATGTATATCCTTTGGCGCCCATTTCCCCTCCCCTTTCCCTCTCCAACTCTCAGTAATTTAAAGTGTCCTGCAATTAAGTAATGATGTGCATTTTGTTATCTAGTTTCATCTTCCTTCAAGAATCACAATGTCCGACCATCACGTGTTTCCCTGCCTGTACTTCTGGTTCCTGTTTCTGTTTCAGATGAACTGCTTCTTCACCACCCTTGCTCCTCCAGTGAGAACCACAGGGCAGGCCAGGCACGGGCGAAAGCCGTGCAGAAAGGAAGGGGCTAAGGGCCGCACTGCGAGGACTGCCGGACCACAGATTTCCACCCTGCCCCACGCAAACAGAACACCAGCGACCCTGCCGTCCTCCCAGCAGGCGAACACAATGCCTGGTCAGCAACTGCCATCTGCAATTGACCTTAGAAGAGCACAAAGCACACTGAAACTGTGTTTACTTGTTATTCCTCAGAATAATTCTAAGAAATAGGTCGTGATTTCTGTAACTTGTTCCAAGAGGTAGGACTAGGAACAGTGAATCTAAGTGACAAGAGAGAGACTGCAGCTCAATAAAAGGCAAGCAGGGCCGCTGGAGAGAGCCTTCTGCAGCGGCTGCCCACTCACGGGGCAGCAACCCCCGTCTCCCCCCACAGGGCAGGCGGGACACCACACATCACAGTGCAGCGTTCTCCCGCTGCGGTCCTGAGCGGCACCGGTGTTCTGGGGAGAAAACGGAGTAAGAGCATTCTTTCCCAAGTGACAGAAAAAGCTCATGTGTATAATTTTCTCAGGTGTGAGCTTTTATTTTTAAATATGGCAATACTTAAACATACCTAAGAATATTCTTAAATAAATCTTAAAGAAGCCCAGTGGTTTCAAATTCAGATCAATAATGACATTATCTTAAATCTAAATATGATGTTATTCCATTATTCAACACTTCAAATAATAATAAACTGTAATTTATTAATAAATTGATAATTGTGTTTATATATTAACACTAACAATAATTTTATTAATTTACTAATTATCAGGAAACTAATCAACTTTAATCATTTCTAGATATCTTTTTAAAATGTATTATTTGAGAAGGGGGGGATTTACAGTTCCACTTACTCATGCACTCATTGGTTGCTTCTTGATGTGCCCTAACCGGGGATCAAACCAACCACCTTGGCGTATGGGGATGAGCCTCTAACCAACTGAGCCACCCGGCCAGGGCTGCATGAAATCCTTCTGACAAGTAGTCATTACTATCCATAATTCCCTTGCAGGCCTGTTTTATGTCTTCCAGCCTTGGTGTGGCTGCTTCTCCAACTGAAGATCGTTTCTTGCCGGGTCTGCCTGTCACACTCTTATTTACTCTTTTAAACCCAGATGTAAATTATTTTTTTGGTGTGATTTAACTTACTTCCTACCCAGAGTTCTCCTGTGTACTTCCCCCTACCCCGCCCCATGCTCTCCTTTTCCTCATAGCCCTCATCATACCTAACACAGTACGTACTGATGTGTAACGTCCTCCGCACCACCCGGATGTGAGGCAGATTTGGGGGGTGGGGCGGGGAGGGGAGACAGGTGCTTTGTCTCGTTTCAGTGTACCCCTGGAGCTTAGAAACATGCCTGGCATTAGTAGGTACTTAATACCTGATGGATGAACGACAGATGAGTGAAAGGACATATTTCACGTACCAAATCTTTTGTAAGTATTTAGACTTAGAAGTACTTTGGAGTGATTGCAGGACGGGGGACCATGTACATCCCTTCTCTGATGCCAGAGCCCAGCACCATGAAATGAGGACACGGAGGAATCTACCTCAGGCTGGCATGGTTTAAAAAACTAACAGAAGCCCAGAGCGATATGCCAAGGGAACACAGTCATTTGGTCGTTTACCCAGTAAGGACCACGGCACACGGGTGGGACCCTGACCCGCTGAAGTGGCCTCTCAGAGCACCTTCCACTGCCTGTGCGCCCGCAGCCACGCGCCACGCCACCACGGCCTGGGGAATTCAGCTCCTGAGTCAGAGAAGGAAGAGACGGAGAAACCTTCACGTCCTCCAACACTAGGGAGTTCCCTGAGGGGCCGGGCGAGTCTGAGTAAGTGACTCACCCTGCAGCCACTAGTTCCAGTTAGAAAGTGGCTGGGGTCCAGGGCCACGTGGAAAATCCCTCACTGGTTAGGAGCAGCTTCAGAGTCTGAAGGAGTTTTGAGACTGATAAATCGGATCGCAACTTCTTGTAGTTGAGGTCCAACATTGTACTTAATACGTGACGGTATTAGGATGACCATATGAAAATGCTGTTTTTATAAAGTCAAAAACAGTGAAACATCACCAATGATGAAATGAATAATAGACTCAAGCAGTGACTGAAGGCTGGACTAGATCATTTTAAAGGCCTCCTCCAATTCTGGAATTCCATGATGCTAAAATCCAAACAAAAATAAGAAAATCAATCGATTTCAGTGCGTGATCACTTGGTCACACTACGGCCCTCCCGTTTTCTGCCAACACAGCCCTCACTCTGTCCTTGTCCTTCTTGGGAGTTACAGTACTTTGACTTACTCATATATTGGATGTCTCTCTGCTCCTCATCCCAGTGCCCGTAAGCTCCGTGGTGGCAGGGACCATGCCTGCCTTGGTCACTGTTGTGGCATCGGTGCGAAGTACGGTAAGTGCTTGATAAATATTTGCTGAATAAACAAGTGGCTTGTAAACAGGTAGAGGTGGGCTCCTGAAGGCTCTGTGTGAGTTTCCAAATTTAGTATCAACAAAAACTGGCTTTGTTTCTAAAAAGCTAGGATTATATATTTTTGTAGTTGTGAATCAACCAAATAGTCTCTTTTGTGAATTTTGAAGAATACAGACAGCATGGTTTCTCCCTACCCCTTACAAAAGTAATTGTGTAAGGAATTTTGACTTTTATAGAGATACAGAAATCAAGGTGAGAGCCGCTAAGAAACTCTAAAACCATAATTGTATGACTTTCTGAAAATCAAAGGGCACAAAACAAGGCAGCTGCATATAATAAAAAATTACTTGCACATGCGTTTTATTTCTTACCAAACCAGCACATAGGAACCCTGTTAACACCTCTCCTCTCCTCTTCCGAGCACACACCCTCTCCGCAGCAGTCAGGCTGAGGCTCACGCCAGACTCTGCACATGCGCTTCCTCTTCCAAACAGATGACCAGAAACACAGCTTCTTCCGACCGTAAACCAGTTTCTTTTAGGACCCCCGCCCCCCCATGAACCAGACCGCCATTCCGACACCGGGGTCTTCCCGCTGCAGTCTTCACAGAGTTCATTTTACAGAAGGGTTCACTGTGTGTAATAGCAACGAGAAGCACCGAAGTCACTCGCTTCTTCAGAAATGCCTCTGAAATTCTAATTTTTATTTAATTTTATTTGTATATAATGGGACCGACCACAAAACATACCCGCGTATGCATGCACACATCTCTTCTGATAAGAAGGCACTGGAAAGACTAGAAAATGCGTTAGTCACAGGGTTGAGAAAAGGCACAGGCCGAAAGTGACCATCACGATGGCCGCGCGCCAGCTTTCCCTTGTTCTCCCAGCCAGCCGAGCAGGCGGCATCCCCTTACCTGAATCGGCGATCGGCAGGGGGGAGCACGAAGGGGGTAGGCGGAAGAAAAAACCTGCCACCGCCCTCGCTTCTCAGGCTTGAGAAGTGAGAAATATGAATAGGACCACATTTCAAAGAAAAATAAAAAAACTTAAGTGGAAAAGTAAAGGCAATTCTTTTTCTAGCTTTATTCCATCGTTCAAGGAAGAACACACCACGGGAGCAGATGCGACACTTCTGCTTCTATGAAAAGTTCATCAATAAACATCGGAAGCAGCTGAAAGCATCTTGGGGGCAGGGTTGTGCGTTGGTGGGCAATGCGTTTGCATGTGCTCACAGAGCTAAGGCGTGCCCGTGACCCTGGCTCTCCTCATTTAAAAAGACAGCGAATGGTGCCCTAACAAAGCCTTCGAAACTCACTGTCATCAGTGGCTTTACACCCAGGCACATACACACACACGCACACGTGCACACACGCACGCAAATATTTGTTAAGCTTGTTGATGTCCCAGTAAACTACTCTGGTGTCACAACTGGGGGACTATTAGCTATTTGTCCACCTTTGCAAACATGAGTCATTAGCCATTTGTTTCTGCCTTCGTTTTTTTTTTTAATTTTTAAAATTTTACTGTATTTTTTCCATTACCAACAATCCCTTCATACCCTCTTCCGCCTCCACCCACCCACCTCCCCTCTCAACTGCCACATGAGTTTGTTCTTTTTAAATTTTTTTGCTGAATCTCGCCACCTCTTCATCCACCCCTGGAGCTGCCAGCCTGTTCTGCATGAGCCTGTCTCTACTTTGCCAGTTACTCTGTCCTGTCCCTTAGACTCCACATGTGAGTGAAACCCTATGGTATGCGTCTTTCCCCGACTGGCTGAGTTCTCCAGGCCCACTGATGCTGTCACAAAGGGTAAGATTTCCTTTTTTTTTATGGCCGAGTAGTATTCCATAGTGCTCCACACCACTAATCATTAGAGAAATGCAGATTAAAACCACAATGAGATATCATCTCACCCCTGTCAGAATGGCCATCATCAATAAGTCAACAAACAGCTACTGGCGAGGATGTGGAGAAAGGGGAGCCCTTTGGCTCTGCTGGTGGGAACGCAGGCTGGTGCAGCCACGGTGGAAGAGTATGGAGTTAACTAAAAAAAATTACAAATGGAACTGAACTGCCTTATGACCCAGCGATTCCACTTCTGGAAATTGAGCCAAAGAAACGTGAAACAGGAATTCCAAAGATCGTACGCACCCCTGTGTTCATTGCAGTGTTCTTTACAATCGCCAAGATTTGGAAGCAGCCCAAGTGTCCATGAGTAGATGAGTGTTTTTGCCTTAGTTTGAAAGAATATTTGCAACTGCGGGATACTGTTTCCATAAAATCTACTTAGGAAAACACAGATGTTATGGTGCAGTCATCTCTGCCAAACCACCGATACACAACAATATACACATGTACTACACAATTAACAACCCTACTGCACACTGCCGGTAAAGTTCGCCTTGCTTAACTTCCGTTACTTTCTCACAACTAACTGAAACAAGCTAAAATCTGGTACGCTCTAAGAGACAAGTCATGAAGTATGTTTTAAACATTAGAAAACCCTAACGGGAGTCTCCTGGAGCACAGTTCCAAAACAGACATCCTAAGAAGTAAATGCTATTCTTTCACCCACTTACAGGTGAGGACCTGGAGACACGGGGCTCTGAACGAGCAACTTGCCCTAGGTCCCACCGCAGCTGACCCTGAAGTGCTTTCTCTCAACCACCACGGTGTACGAAACCAAACTACGCCAAAGTTATATGTAAGTGCCCTTTGGGGGTTATTATTTTTCCTTGCCACCGCTTTCGTTCTTTCCAAATTTCCTATAATGTCACTCATTTTATAAAAGAGCTTGCACATAGCTCCAGGTCGGCCCACCAGCAGCCGGGCCCGTGTTGCCAGTGTATGTGAAGCCAGATGTCACAAACCACATCTCTGTTGGGACAGCCAACTGCATTTTCAAAAGGACATTCCACACGTGCTTTCTCACTCATTTCAGCAACTGGAGGTGGCCATGTTTCCAGAATCTGAGAGGCAGCTTCTGGCCGAAAATGGTCATTTGGAGTGATAAAGTGTAAACGTTTTCTTCACATCCGGGCCCTGGGATATGGGAGGTCGACAGAAGGGGAGTTCATCCTTTTCCTTTTCCTTTTCCTGCGCAGGCAGAAGAGAGTGAGCACGGGGAGGGGTGGGGAGGTGTTCTCGGCCCCACACTGTGTTCTGAGGAGGAGATCCCACGTAAGCGAGCGTGAGAAGCCTCTCCCTCAGCTCTGTGGCCACTGTTTTTCCTCTTCCATGTTTAACCTACTTAATGTTAAATAGGCCAAGGAAGTTAATCAGACCTGATCCTTTATAGAGAGATAAAAAGTATTACAAAGGTATATTCAGTCTTCGGCATGTAAATATTCTGTAGTATTTTTCTGTAAGAACATTATCCCTTAGCTAAATGTTTAAAATGATGTTCCTGATTTTTTTTTAAATAGAAAATCCATTGACCAAAGGAAAATTTAAATTCTTAAGCAAGGGGAAATGTAATCTGTGGTACTTCTACCCATTACTGCTGAACCATAAAAATAAGAACCTTTTTCAGTTATATATGAGGCTCCAAGAGGGCAATCCTGCCCCATTTTATAACATTAAGTCTTATTATATTTTCATTTACAATGTTACATTTCGAAAGACATTTCCCTACTTTTTGAGAAGGGTTATTTTTTAAAGTTCCTATGTATGGCATGAGAGTTTTTTTCTTTTTTTAAAAGTTGAGATAAATGATCCTCCAATCTGTTAAAGCCAAGTTTAAAACATGTGGATGTGGAAAAAACAACAGCTCCATAAATCACCATTTTTTGTTCTAGAACACATCAGTACAAATGAAAAATAACTTTCAAGAGGTAAAGACCTCCTTCTAAATTTCAGCATGTACAGTAAAAAAATTATTACAGTCAACAAAAGAAAGTTCTATGTCATAAGAAATGAATTAGTTATTCTCCCAGAAAAGGCAAAAGCCTGGGGTAAAAGGCGCAGAGCTATGGAACAGGCACATGGTCGGTTCCCCATCAATTCCAAAACGGGGAACCTACCAAGAAAACACCTCGTAGTTAAGCAACACAGATACCGCACTCAGGACCTGATTCACCGTTGGCTTTGAAAACAGGCCAAACTCTCCTGCTCACCACGAGGGATAACATCTTTTCTCTTAGCAATGAACACAACACTGAAATTTATTACTGCTGAAGCTAAGGACAAAAAATATTACTGCCAGTGAAAAACCTGAAAATCCTGTAGAAGGGATTTGTTTCAGTGATAGTAGTGACGTAATTCAATAAAAAAAGAATTTCACTTTGAGCATATTCAAGACTTAGGATTCTGTAACTGCAGAGCACCCTTTAACATACTTCCCGTGGTGGCTACTGCTAACGGACAGACCTGTCAGCCTACAGCAAAGCCAGCACATGGCTTGGCTATTTGAACTCATTTAAACTAAATAATACATTTAACACGACCAATCTTAAAATGTCACATTCATAGGAAACAAAAATAAGTGAGAAATAGCGATATTTCAAGGACGTCTCTCTAATACCTGACTGATCTTTCATGGGTAACAAAATTGAGAGGGGAAAGAGATGAGCAAATCCGCTAAGGAAATGGTCCCTGGTGGCGAGGGCACACTCACACCAGCACCCCCGCGTCTCTTGGGCAGGGGGGTGGGGTGCGTACAGAGAAATGAGAACAGGGAGACATGGGTGTGGGGGTGGAAGGCGTCCCTTTCCCCCTCCCATCCGGGAGTAAACCCAATGCTTTGCACCTCACTGACCAGAGAAAATCAAGCCACAACACTGATTTTAACAACGTGGTTTTGTCCTTCGAGACATTTAGGTATGAATTCGTAAAATCTGACTATTATGGACGATTCTTTATCTTGTACCTTCAGTTGCTGCACAATTACAACTGTCACCTACAAAACATTAAAAGTTTCCTAAAACTTTTGTGATGCACATTTTAAGTTCCACAAATTCAGGGTGTCCAACCTTTCGGCATCTCTGGGCCACGCTGGAAGAAGGAGCGTTGTCTTGGGCCGCACATTAAATACGCAAACATTAATGAACACTGATGGACAAAGAAAAGGTTTTAAGTAAATCTGTGATTTTGTGTTGGGCCCAGTTCATAGCCATCCTGGGCTGCAGGCGGCCCCGCGGGCTGGGCACCCGTTACATCATGCCCATGCACATAACATGAAATTAAAAATAGTATGATGAATTAAAAATGCTGAAAAATTTTATGTGCAACGTTTATTTGGACTCAATATTGATCGAGTGCTATTAAGTGCCAAACATGTTCCTTGTAAAAAAGTTCTCTAATGCCTGAAACTGCATCCCCAGGGAACGAATTTCATTCATCAGTTTCCCTCTGACTGCCTATAGCAACAAAGAAGCTTATCCACTATTCTTTTTATACAATATTTTTCAAAGAGATGGCTACACTTTTTTTTAACATTAAGTAACAGTAAAACAAAAAACCTTGCTAATGCATTAATTTTCGTAAGGGTATAGGGACCCAGGAGTCCAGGACTCTGCCTCTGCTGCTCGGCACTCGGAGGTCATCGCAGCAAGGGCAAGGGCAGTGTGGGGACTGCAGGGCCAGGTGACCGGGTTCAAAGACCAGCTGTGCCATTTACCACCTGCGTGGTCTTGGAGAAGCCTTGCCTTGGCTTCATTAAATATTTAAAAACAAACGAACAGGGATCATAATAGTATCCAGCTCATAGGATTAAGAGAATAAATATTTGCAAAGTGCTTAGAACACTACCCGGCGCAAATCACTGCATAAGCATGTGTTGAGTAAAATGAAATACAAACCATGTGCTGTGTGTTTGGGGGAAGGGGGCGCTGTAAACGGGAGGGGTGGGCAGGGGAACATGAGAACGATTTCTATATTTCAGTCCTGACTCAGCATGGTCTTCTCTCCCTCGAAAAGCTTACGTCTTTGCTAGTAGTATCTTTACGATTTCTTCATTTACCAGGACGCACACACTATTACCGCCTCAGACTCTCTGGCGTCTTTTTCTTTTCCTTCCCTTTACAGAAATGTTTCATTCTTTTACCAGGAGACGCTGTTAAAAAACAAATCCTTACCCCAGGATATGTTTATTGATTTTAGAGAGCGAGGATGGGGGAGCAAGGGAGACAGACAGACAGACAGACAGACATTGATCGGTCACCTCCAGCACTGGGGATCGAACCTACAACCTTTTGGTGTACAGGACAAGGTTCCAACCAATGGAACCACCCAGCCAGGGCCCAAGGGACTCCTTTACCACACGGGTGAGCACACTAGTAACGTGGTCCAGAGTACCCCCCACTGCATCATGTGAGAAAGTCTGCCACCTTGTCAAAAAGTATTCCTCTTACCAAGAGAACCACTCCGGCTTCTGTTCCATCCACAGAAAGTATTCGACACAAGACACTACGTACCCTGTACTTCAGTGACAGACGCCTCGATAAGGCGATGCTGACATTACAGATCACCAAGGAGAGCGCAGATGGAAGGCTTTCGTGAAGCAGTCTCTCCGCAGGCACGAAGGGCGGCGGCTTGCAGAATCTGGTAACCGTCCCAAGCAGCAACATTGAAACAAGGTAACACAACACTTATGTTCCTCACATGGGCTGGGATTTGCCCGATCTTTTCAACTTACCCACCAAACAATTCTGAGAAGAGATTTGTGCGGGGCCTGCTTGCCCCCCGACGGCCGTGCTGTCACACAGTGGCTGCGTGATGGGCTCGGGCTGCGTCTCAGTGTTCAACACGTTCATGCTCTTCCGTCCGCAAAGGACTCTGGTGACTCAAGGCAATTTAGTCAACCGAGACTTATTGACTGCTTAGTAAACGCTGACCTGAACGTTGCTGGGGATAAACTGCCATGTTCTAGTGACAGCAGAAGTGCATCCGAAGTGGCTGAAGGAGAGGGTGTTGAATTTCCTCAAATTAATTTTTTGGTGTGCACGTCCTTTCTGATTCCATTTTTACTATCTCTGACTTTCTTTTTTTTAATGTAAGGAGTTGTTTTTGCCAAAAATCTGGCCTCGCAAGAATGTTTGTCATGATCTATTAAATTATGCATAATTAGTATTTAAAGTCTGAAATTACAGCACCCTGATTAAAAATTAGAGGGTTTTTAAAAATGTTCATACCCTGACTGGTTGCAACTCAAGAAAATCTTTTTGTACATTTGGGTCTCTGCAAAACTGGCAGAGAAAGAGGAACCAACAACCTTCAATGAGCAGCTACAATGCGCCAGAACTCTGCTGGGGAGCTTCATTTCATATCCTATTTTCACAGCCTGGTAGTGACTACCATGCTGACTTTACACACTCGGAAGGCTGTTTTCTTAAATCACACATTACATTATCAAAGGGACACATGTACATTGTTAGACAAAAATCAACCACACTTAAAATCCAATAGGCTAATAAAAAGTAGCAGCCCCATCACCCAGCCCACTGAAGGTGTTCCTCTTTTAATTTTTAGCCTTTTCTTTTGGGATTGACAACATTTACCTCAATGTTTCTAAATGAAATCCGGTGATATAAAGGCATTATCTGGAAATGCTGAGATTAAACTGGGAAGGGCCTGGAGTCTTCCGTCCTCCTGACCCAGTTTGAACGGGGTGCGTGCACTCTCAGCCAGCTTCTGGGCGGTCATTCTGGGACGTCCCTGCTCGGTGATCTGGGGATGCCTCTGACTCTTCCCGGTTGTCCCCGTTTACCCCGTCAGGTGCTGGACTGATGCTGCAGTTCTCGGGGCAGCTTCAGTTCAGAAGCCACGTCCAGGTGGAACTCCACGGTGACTGCTCTGCGGTCTTGGCTTCCGGTATGACTATCGAGAATCCAGAGGCTCCCCTTGTTCAAATCCTGCATGGAAAATGTTTTATCCTGCTTTAAATCCTTGACAAATCGTAGCAGGCTCTCCTCATCACAGATGTTCCGAAGTTGCCCAGTGATGCTCCTTGAAGCGGGTCCGTCTTTATTCACAACAATGAGCACTTGAGACCCTTTTAAACTGGCAACTCACCACCTGCCGTGACGGGACATTTTCTTTCAGGTCTTCACGACACGCCCCTTAACCAGTGAGACCTTCCCTTATCATCTCATATAAAATAATATCCCTCGGCCCCCTCCTCCACCCACACAGCCCCCAGGTCCTTTGCGTCCCCTCATTTTTCTCTACGGCGCCGGTCGCTACATGACACATCGCAAAGTTTGCTCTTGTCAGTTGCTCCTCCCAGAAGGCAAACTCCACGAGGCAGGTGCCTCTGTCTGTGCTGCTGCCAACGGCATGGCGAATGCTTTGCTCACGCAGGCCAGAGCAGTGTGTGAGAGCAAAGCAACAGGAACTTAAAAACTACGTATTTGGTGAGTGATGGGACTGACCCCAGGAGCAAGGGAACTTGCTCAGCCAGCCACTCCGCAGGACTTGGAATCTGGAACGAAATTCAGCTGGGGCGAGGAAGAAAGGGACAGGAGGTCTCACAGCTGCCCGTCCCGATTCTAGGTCACTCTTCAGCCAGAAGTTGCTGACCAGTGATTGTGATTTGTGCGCAGTGATGGGGAAGCACCATAATAAGTCCACTTAGACTTGAAGCCATGCAGACCTGGGTTTGAATTCTGGTTCTGTCACTTACTTGGCATCTGTATTCTATCTGCAAATGAGGGTAATGCCTGCAGCTGTTTCCCAGGGCCACTGCCAGGACACAGTTTGTACAGCGTGCTAATTATTTAAGAATGTATTGAATTTTTCAGAAAAAATAACCAACTGTATTAGTTTCCTGGGGATGCTGTAGCAAATTATGACAAAGTGAGTGGCTTAAAAACAACAGAAATTTCTCTCTCCTGGTTTTCTGGAGGCCAGAAGTCCACAATTAAGGTGTAGGCCAAGTGCACTCCCCCGAAGGCTGCAGGGGAGAACCTTCCTGGCTTCTTCCAGCTTCTGCGCCCTTCCGGCATTCCCCAGTGTGTGTCCACACAGCTCCCGTCCTCGCTTCTGCTGCACTAGGCCTTCTCCTCTGTGTCTGTGTCTGTGTCTTACACGGACACTTGGCGTTGGGTTTGCAACCCATCGAGATAAGCCAGGATGGTCTCACCTTGAGATCCTTGACTTCATTACTTCTGCAAAGACCCTTTTTCCAAGTAAGGTCACATTTGCGTGTTCTGGAAATCAGGAAGTGACATATCTTTCTTGGAGGCCGTCGTCCATTGACGGCACCAGGCACACACTTTGTCCTCCCTACTGGATTTTGCGGTGTACACCCTTACTGAATTTGCTCCGCTGTCTTTCCGGCTACGAGAGTCAGCAAGGTTGCCTGCCTGCCGAGCACGCCTTGGACTCAGCAGCAGAGTACGCTGTTACGAATTACAGTCTTCTCGCATTCTAATGTTTTCTGATATCTAGTTTCTAATTTAAAAATATTTTCTAGCCTTAAGAATGTGCCTTCTAATTTAAGTGAATACTAGAACATAGTGTGCCTTAAAAAAGCTACTTAAGAGGTCCTTATTAACAGTAACTAAGCTTGGACACATACAAATACTAGAATTTAGGAGTCTGGTTATTGTTTAATTCAAAATAGAGCCGAAACATACACGATACCCTCTTAGTTATACTACAGGGACAATGGTATGCTTTTGATTGTCCCTAAGAAGGAAGAACCATCACTTAAAATATATGACCAAAAGCCATAGGAAAGGCGGCGAAATAAGGAAAATGGAGAAAAAGAGGGTTATAGTGAGGGAAACAGAATTGTATTAGATATGCTCTATCTCTCCGGTGTTGATATTAGAAGAGGCCAGACTCTCTCCCAACTGCTATTCTACATGCAGTCTCTTCCGAGGAGCCCCGTCAACCATTTGGGGACGGTCTGGCTTCAGCGGCTACTGCAAAGCTACTTGACTTAATTGTTATGCGCATACCCCACGGCATTCTGCTTTCGATGCATTTTTCTCTCTCTGCTCACTCTTGCTCATGTACTATTTCACTGGCTCCCTCACCGGCCTACCTGGTTGCTCATACAGCTACATGTATTCCTGTGCAACTCCTGCTTCTAAAAATTAATTACAAAAGATTGGTTTGAACAAGTTCTTGACTCTTTAGATGTCGCCAACTGACTAAAGCACCAGGAAAACCATCTAAGTGGTCTTTAAGCGGAAAAAATAAGCTGCGCTAACATGATCATCTTTATCAGCCATTCGCTCTCGAATTCAGTCTCTCATCTCCTCACATCCCGCGCGTCCGCGTCGTGTCCGCTCTCTTCCACCTTGAATTCTTCCCGTCCCCCACTCTCTAGTGCTGGAAAGATCGCCCCAAACTCAGACAAAATAAGACCTGCGAGCAGAGAGAAAACAGTAGAGCGGAGGGTAATTTCCCGTTACGCTACGTTAAAAACCAATTAAAATGAGAAACAAAGTTGCTGTGCAAATTTCTGAAGGAAATGAAACTAGTTTGGGATTTCAGAGAAAAGAAAGCAACGGAGAGGACCCAGTGAGCAGGAGAGCTTCCCTCCGTAAGCACTAGCAGGGACACTGCAGAGGTCAGAGGGCAGGTGGGAGGTGCCCGGGTCACAGCAAACAGGCCTCCTCCCTGGGGCAGCTCCCGTCTGCTCTGGACACAAACACAACTAGATTTTCCACCAACCGGATTTGTAAACCCTTGTGTTTGAAACATCAAGTAAAAAGGCTTCCGTGAAAGCTTCGCCAATCCTGAACAGCAGGGAGACGGGGGCGGAGGGAGAGGCAGGGAGGAGGGGGCGGAGGAGCACACAGAACTGAAGCAAGGAACGTTTAGCTCATTTCATGTGAATCGTGTGTTCTTCCTTTTGGGAAAGGCTGTATGGCAGCCAAGGGCCTAGACCAAGCCTCAGCAATAAATCTCAAGATGCTTTATAAACACCTCCACCCCTGTGTTCCTACCTCCATTGCGTAACAGAATGGTGAACTATGCCTGTACTTTGGGAAAAAGGAATTTGCCAAACTATGCAAGTAAAAACGAAAACAAAGCAAAACAAAACAAAAATAAAACCCAAACAAACAAGTCAAGTCATGACATACAGAGACGGGATGCTTCCCGAAACATCAATGTAATCCACACCCCCCATTTATTTCCTGGGTTGGTTTAAACCTGTCCGAGCAAAATGAGAAACAGTAACACCTCCTCTGTTGTATCACCGGTTCCGTGACACATTGTCACAGGCATAGCATTTACGAGCCACAGAAAACTTGTTCCCCAGCATGACTGCGGCTAAGTCTTATTTAACAAGAGTCAGGGAGAAGAAAGTACCCTTTTAACATTCCTGAAAAATCCAATAGAAGCTACTTTTATAATCTATCAGATTAGAATCAGCTAACATAAAAATGTCAACAAGTTCTGTTTAGTCAGATTCAATTTCTCTGCTGCAGAGAAATAAAAAACTAAGCTGTTTTAATGGCCAACTTAATATCCTGCTAGAAACTAACGACCAGAGAGTGAGAAGAAACTTGGCTAATTTTTAAAGCAGCGCATTTTAGCAGCGTGAAAGCCACGGTTGGCATCAATGTAATAGACACTTCCAGTTAATTCCCTCGGATTCCAGCTCATGGTTTCCCTGTTTTCAGACACATCAGGAAGAGCTGAAATGTACCTTCAATTCAGGCAGGTTTCTTCTCTCTGTCTCTCTCCTTCCTTATTACAGTTATTGGTATTATTGCATTATTAAGAATATTAACTCACTCACTTGATTGAAAACTGAAAGGGTAAAGAGTATCACGTAATGAAAAGTTACTCTCCCTCCCCCTCTGACGCACCAGGTCTCCAGTTTTCTCCTTGGAAGCATCACTGCTAAAAGCTTCTTCTGCACGGCGCTCCTGTTACCCACACACATACACACACGGCCCTTCTTACACAAGTCACGGATAACACACGCACACATTTCTGCACCTGCTTCCCCCGCCCCCTTCACAGTGTGTCCTGGACATTGCTCCACATTATTACACGTGGGGCTGCTTTGTCTCTGATAGGTGCACAGCAGCCCATTACAAAGATGTAACATGGTTTATTTACATGCCTTCCTACGGACGCGTGTGTAGGCTGTCCGCTCGTGTGTTACTGATGAACACGGACGTGGTGACTGAGGAACCTGCAGTGCAAACTCCCAGATTTCGCACAGGCTGCTCCTGGGACCAGGGGGATGGGTAGTTCTGCCAAAATGCCCTCTTCAGAAGCAACTGAACATAAAATGGACTCATCTTCCAAAACAGACATTTTTGTGTTTGCTAATCTCATAGGCAAAAATCAGTAGCTCGTTATGGTTTTAATGTGCTTTTATTAATTATAAATAGGGTACACCATCATTTCTTGTGGTTAAAAGGCATTCAAATTTCCTTTCCTGTGAAATGAATATGCTTTGCCTATTTTAAAGTTTTCATAGGTTAATAAAGTAATGTATGTGCATAGTTTAGTCTACTTATTTTCAAGGCTTGTTTAAAAAATAAAAACAACAGCAATCCCCAGCCCTCCGATTCTGACACGTTCCTTCCTCAGAAACAACCACTCTGATCTCTCTCAGCCAATTCTTTCGGAAGTCATCGCCAGGTCTTAAGTAGTATGGCTCGACAGCACTGATACTTTTAATTCTTCCATCTCAGACATTATCCACTGACTTTTCTCTGTGGAAGACGGGAACTCCACTCTTTCCTCCCCCGTTACCAGTCCAGTACGATTTTCAGCCTTTTTTGTCTCATGGCACACACAAGCTAATTACTACCAACCTGCAGCACATCAGAAAAATATACTTTTCGCTGGTCTGGCTAAAAAAATAGGTGTAATCTTAATTCATTCACACTGGACAGCTATTGTTGTGTTGGCTGCTGTGATTTTTTAAATCTGATAATCTAAGGGAGAAGAGGCCGGCGTCCCTGACTAACCAGTGGGGACTGCGTGTTTCAGAAACCCTTGTGGCCGGCCAGTTGGAAGTCATGGGCCCAGTGGGTGCCCACACCCGTCCTCTCACCGTCCGATGCAGTCACACAGCAGCTTCGCCAAGGACCAGCAACATGATGACTGTGCACACTGTTTAGAGCACGCCCCACAGCAAACCCCGAGTGTGACACAGCCCAGGGGCCCAGAGCACAGACCCCGAGGGCAGACTGCCTCAGTGCAAACCCTGTCTAGCTACCGCAAGTCACCCAACCTTCCGTGCCGGTGTCCTCGTCTGTAAAACAGTACCTGGCTGGTCTGCAAGAATTAACAAATTCATACACATAGAGTGCTTGATATGTTCTGAACTACTTTTCGTTTCTCCTGTGGCTATTATGTGATTATTCATTTGCTTGGGGTTCTGTGTGCTTATTGCTGAATCAACCCCGAACCCATCCCCTGTTGTTCACACACATTGAATTACTGTATCAGTCTGTCTCGGAGAAGTCTTCGCTGCAGCCTTCCAACTACTCCAGTCTGGACCTTGGCCTTTGTTCTACAGCTGGTCCAGGGCCGCTGAACCCATTCTCTCTGCGACATTCTCCTGAGGGCCCCCTGCCTGCCTTGTGTCAGATCTCCTGCCCGGCATCCCCACCCAGCTCCGTCTTGGTGAAGGAGATTTCCCACTAGCTTCAGGAGAAGGGTGCACAGGAGGTAATTTTTAAAGACCGTGCATGTCTGAAAATGTCTGTATTTCATCCTCATGCGTGGTTAATGGCTCGTAGTTAGATACAGAATTCTAGGTGGGAGCTAATCTTCCTTCAGCAGCTGGAGGCCACGCCTCATTGTTTTCCAGCTTCTGAGCTGCCGGCGGGAAGTCGGAAGCCGTTCGGTTTTCTGACCCTTAGTATGTAATCTGTTTTTCCTTTCCATGGAGTTTGTAACACTGTCCCTGTCACCAGACACAACTGAAATTTCCTGAAAAGGCCTGGTCACCGGCACCGAGGAAGCCCCTTGGATCTGGAAACACCTAACCTTCAGCTGTGGGAAATTTTGTTGAATGATTTGAAAAGTGTTTCCTTCCCTTGTTCTTCTTTTTCTGGAGCTCACCGTTTTGATATCGGACTTTCTAAACATGAACTCTAATTGTTTAACCATTTTCCCCTCTACCTACAGAGATATCTCCTCATTTTCGTCTTCGAACCTTCTACTGAGTTTTATTTCTGTTAGTTTTTTGAACCACACAGCAGCTCCTCGGTTTTGTGTAATGCTCAGTTCTCGTCTCCTGTACGTAATGTTTCCTCTCTCTAAGGAGAGTGGTGACTCTTTTTCAAACTTTCATTCCCTGCCTGCCTCTGTTCCTCTGAGTTTCTTTTGTTTGTTTTGGTTTTTCTCCAGAGGTCTGCTAGTCTTGGGAATGTCAGTATATGTAGGTCTTTCCTCCTGGGCTGGTGACACACCCCAAATAGCATTCTTCTGATCTGCTGCTGGGAGGGCCAGGCAAGGGAGGGACATCAGTGGTGGGGTCTCACTCGGTGGGCGGGTGGATGGTCCCTCCGTTCCTCGGTACTGGAAAGAGCCCTGTGCTCTCAGCTCTGCCTGCTGTGCCCCAAGGCGAGGCCCCTGGGGTCTCCCCTTCAGAGCAACGGCCTGCAGTCCTGTGTCGGGGAGGAGGTGGAGTGGGTCTGGAAACCTGTCCAGTGTGATGGGAAGAGGAGCAGGCGCGTGGACCCACCAACACAGGGCCCTGCCACCCCCAACCCTGGGCTATTGGAGACGGTGCGGTAGAATTCAGCTTGACTCTTGGCCTTCCACTGCGCCAGCTTAGTATCTGGCTTTCTCCAGTCAGCCCGGCCATTGACCACACTCCACTGGCTTTCCCGCTCTCAGTTTATTACTGTTTTGGGGCTGCTTTCTCCTCTGTCATTCTCTTTGTCTTTGGAGGACCTTACCTTTAAAAAATTTCTTTACTATCGTTATGGTGGGGTTTCTGGAGGAAATACAATTAGATGCTTACGTTAAACTCACCGATGTTATCCCCAGAAGTCCAAGCTGAACCTAAGAACTGTTCCTGATTGTTCATGCCATTCATTTCTTTTCCCCACCCAATTCTTCCACCACCGTAGTGGTTTACGAAGATCGATGCTGCCCAGGACTGGTTACGTTTCGGAGGCCTCTGCGTGGTGCTCCTGGGCACCAGCCCCCGCAGGCAGGGTCGGAACACACAGGCCGCGCTAGCCACATGCCCACCCAGGGCCCTCTGAGGGTGCGGGGCCACGTCTGAAAATTCTGTCTGCCTTCCAGATCGCTATAAAAATATACAGTCAAGGTTGAAGAATAGAATGTATTTCAGTTTGTTGATTTGAAAAAAGTTTGTTAGGCTAACTCAAATAGTAAGACATGTGATGCAGCTTTGTACACCTAGCAAGCAGTTGGTCTGCAGCTAAAAATATCCCCTCCCTCCCTCCCTTCCATCCTTCCTTCTGGGGTTTGCTTTCCCCAAGTCCTCCGCCTGGCCAAGACCCTAACAGCAACCCCTACAAACGACTTCACAAAAGGGAATCTGTTATTTTAGACACTTTACTGCCATCTGTTGGAAATGTTAGGAATAACTACAAACCCACGATGGCAGGCGGCAGGCCCCCCAGGTGTGGGGCAGTGCAGGACCTGCACAGCCGGAGGGGCGGCAGGACCGTGAGTGAGAGTGGGGGCAGGTAACAGAGCGAGTCTGGAATCCGAACTCCCACTTGCACGTTAGAAGGAAGCGGGGTCTGGCACCTTGACTCAGAAGTGAGAACTGCTTTCCTCACTGAAAAGAGATGTTCTCCCTGCTAATCTAGATCTAGCTCACAGAATAAAATAAAAGCTGGCTTTAGGAGGGTAGCTTGAGAGCTTAAGTACCAGTTTTTATTTTGCTCATACCAATCTCGAGTGCCAAATAACCAAGTGCCAACAGCACTTCAGGAATGTGTTGGAGAGAGGTTCTGGAAACCGATTGGCTGGTAAACGCAAGCTGCCTCTTTCTGATGACACACCTGATGAAGCCAGGTGGGCAGTGAGGTGTGCTCTGTCCTGAGGCTTGCTTTGAAAATGGGATCGTTCCCCCGCATCTGACACATCGGGGAACCACCTGCAATTACATGAGCTTTTTATCACGACTCCATCTGTGCGAAGCCACAGGTGAACAAAGAAAACCACACCCAGCCGGACCCGGCCGCACACGAACGCACCCGATGCCCCCCCACACAGAGAGAGCGCAGACGCGTGCCAGCGACCCCGCTTCACCGCCTGCCACGAGCCCGCATCTGCTGTCACGATGCGCCACGCAGTTTCCAACCCCGGCTCCGTGGCTTCACAGTGAACTTAAAGACTACTCTGAGGCCCACTGCCTCCAGCAAATTTCAGGATGTTTTCCCAGGTGAAGTGCCATATTTATTGTAGTACTTGTGTATTCAGCACATAGTTCCTATCTGCACGTGCCTTTAAGTACATCAGCCCAGGTTCAAGCACAGCGCCCTAATCCCTTCCCCCACAAGCCCCGTGGTCTTCACTGTGCGGTTCTGCACAGCGTGGTGGTCTATAGGAACCCACGTCGAGTTACTGCAAAACGGGCCGCGAGGGGCTGTATTAGCCTGGACGCCGCCCCTTTCTGCAGGACCACTACCACGGCTGTCACCACGGGCGTCCTGTAGGATGTTACAGGTTCCAAAGACTGACTATATACTGGCTGACGGTTTTTAAGAAATCTCAAAACTACCCAACTAAAGCCTCAAGTGAGATGAGTCAGAGTCTTCTTTGCCAGGGGTGAGGGATGGGGGTGGGGAGGGTGCTGGATAAAGGGGTGGAGGAGGGATTGAGCAAAAAAGAAAAAAACTCAACAACAAAAATAATGAATATCCTCTAAAATCCTGGCCTATAAATATTATCCTTTATAATAATTCCAGGAATGCCTTGGAGAAACTATTCTGCTTGAAACTATTCTGCTTTAATATTTATTTTCTTCAAAGTTTCCTCAAATTTTTACCACTTAGATCAATAAACATAGGAAGACGCAGCTGCAAGGTTGCCCTTCCCTCGGTTTTTCCAGCTTGGCTTCCCCTTCATTTTTGGTGGTGGTATTTCGAATTTTGCTTGACTTCTTAATTTACATAAACAAATATTTTGGGTGGCTAACTTTGACTCTAAAGGACTTTTGATATATTCTTTCCTAGGACTTGCTAGCATGTGTCAAAGGCACACTATAATGTATCTAAGTGAATACTTCACAAAAATGTTGTCCACTGTTCACCTTTCCCCTTTCTCCTAAGGTATTTGGAAGCTTTTTTTTTTTTTTTAAGTTGAATTCATATAGGTTACAGTTCCACTGAAAATAAATATTTACTAGTGATAGTTTATGCGGTCAATTTATATACCTCCTATTATTGAGTCCATGCAAGGACCCAACAACCTGAAAAAATAATTTCCTTTAGAAAACCCAGCAAATCAAGCTTTGCATGGTTTAAACTTGAAAACTTTAAATTTATTTTAAAAATTATTTTAATTTTTTTTTACATATTTTATTTATTTATTTTCAGAGAGGGGAAGGGAAGGAGAAAGAGAGAGGAACATCAATGTGTGGTTGTCTCTCATGTACCCCCTACTGGGGACCTGGCCTGCAACCCAGGCATGTGCCCTGACTGGGAATCGAACCGGCGACCCTGTAGTTCATAGGCTGGCGCTCAATCCACTGAGCCACACCAGCCAGGGCAAAAAAAAATTTATTTTCTGATGGCTAAATTAAAATCTGGATATAGTCACCAAGGCAAAACAGTTTTTTCTAGGTTTCCCAAATCTGGAAATGGATAGTTTAGATACGGTGTTCATATGCCTTACAAAAAAATCTCATTTTCAGTGGAAAAAAATTGGTGTAACAAGCTCTGTGCCAGATGCCGGCGTAAACACGAGTCCCGGCACCTCGGGGAGCCTGTGAGCTGCTGAGCGCGGGAGCCTGAGAACTGCGGGGGGGCGGTCTCTCCGTGACCCCTCCTTCCCTCTTCTCTAAATTCCTGACATTTGCCAGGCTTCCCCTTCTTGTGAATTTGCTTGCAGGTTTTGTGAAACGTCTTAATTTCTAGTGAACAATGTGTGGCCCCCAGATACAGTCATTTCTATCTTTTCCACATTCACAAGTTGTTCACCAGTCTGAGATCTCTGCGCACGAAATCTCTTCAGAGATCCCGTGTGCTCCTAGAGCTCCACTCTGTCACGACTTCTCTGCGGCAGGGCGGGACGGGCCTGTCTTCTGTGAGTGGGCCTCTCCTCGTAGCTGAGTGCATCACGCCTGACACCAATGCAGACGCTGTGGATGCACATCGGCACAGCCTGCCGGGCCCTCCGTGGGGGCCCGTCCCGGGGAAGAGCAAAGGGAACCCAGAGGCTGGGAAGTGTGAGAACCACACGGACACAGAAGGGCTCCCCTCCCACACACACACACACACGGGACTCGGCTTTCTTATTTGGAAACAAACTTCTGGAATTTTCCTCCTTCTTCTCTGGCCCATCCCTTGCTGGTACTTCCGTGTCCTCCTAACCTCTCTAAGAGCCGGGGCTCGGTCTTGGACTTCTCGCTTCGACCTGCACACAGTTCCCTGGTGATTTCGTCCAACCCCACCCGTGGCCTCAAACACCATCTCTGCTAAAACCCTGCAATTCATATTTCCAGGCTGTACCTCTCCCTTCATTTCCAGACTCACATCTTTCCACCTGGTTGTCTCACAAGAGCCCCAAACTTAACAGGCCCAAAACTGAGCTCCTGGCTAGTCCCACTTTCCCACTTGCTTTTCTCACAATCTCTCCCAGTTTAAAAAATAACAACCGCATTCTTCTCGATGCTCTGGCCGAAATTCCTCATTTTCTGTCTTTCACTTCCCACACCAGATCCGGTAAGGAAGTTCTGTGGGCTCTACCTTCAAGTATACCCAGAGCCCAGTCAGGTCTCAGCCTCCTCACCACACCATGGTGGCCCAGGTCTGTCACCTCTCGTCTGGACTGTCATGACAGCACCACAGTCAGTCTTGGAACCCTGACACTTGCATCCTCGCTCTCCGTCCAGAAGCCAGAGGCCTCCCCACCTCGCAGGATAAAAGCCACAGCCCCTCCCTCCAATGACATACAAGGCCTTCGAGACCTGCTGGGTGACGTCACCTGCTGTCTCTCTCCCCTGTTCACTCCACACCAGCCCCACCAGCGTCTCTGCTGCTCCTGGACCATTCCGGGCACACTCCCCTCTACCCCAGCTGTTCCCGGGGTGGAGACCCTCCACCGAGGCAGCCGCATGCCTGACTCGAGTACTGTCATCGGATCTTTACTCAAATGTCACTTAACAGTGGGGCATTCTTCGGTCACCTTGGCTAAGATTACACTTCCTTGACACTTTCTATTTCCATCCCCTACTTATTTTTTTCTTTGTACTCATCACCATCTAGCACAGCATGTATTTTACTTATTACTCTCGCTTATTATCTGTCATTGCTCAACAGAATGTAAGCTTCGCAAGGGGAGAGAGTTTGTTTCGTCTGTTCACATTGTATCTCGAGCGCCTAGAACAGTATGCGGCACACGGCTATCACTCAGTAACCATTTGCTGCATAAACAAATGGGTTTGTTTATAATTAAAAATCAATAAAAGCCATACAAGATACCACAATAATAACATGTACCATGGATAGCCATCAGTACTCTGCCTTCCTAATTAACATAAGAATCTTCTAAAGGCAGAAGTGCTATCTCGCAGGCCTTTTCATTCTAGGGAATGGCGCAGAATGTAACATATCCAGCAATTATTCAACTCAGCATCTGACAGCAGGAAGTTCTGCTTAAAGACACAGCACTAGGAGACAAAAACATAACAACAGAACCACGATCTAAGTCAACATTAGACTGGCATGTAAGAAAAAATGGCTCCAAAAGTAGTCTTTCCCTCTAATATTTATGAGCAAGAGCTTTCAGTGCCAATTCAGGACACCCACTCCAAAAACGACCACAGGCCGCTGTGAGCTGAGACCTGCTGGCCAGGCCAGGAAGTGGGCGGGCACCGAGGCCGCCTCATCTTACTCTGTCTCTGGGACCAGTGCCGGGGATGTCGGAGATGTGCAACAATTTACAATACAGTTCTCTCTTTTGTGAAATCATGGTCACTCCTCAGACTCTGGACGCACTTCCTGCATGGGTCAAAGCTTGTCAAAGGTTCTTAGGGAAGTGATGAGACAGCCATCGGCATCACACCGTCAACAGTGACACCACAGGAGCCGACAGAAGGTGGCTCTGGACCAACCTGATTCACATGGAGCTTGTACGTGAGACGCAAGCACGGCGGTCACACCCAGGCGGGTCCGCAGTGCCATTCACACCGACACCCACACTGGATTCAGCACACGCCAGAGAAGCACAGGGGAGGTAAAATGAGAGGGGAGTTTTGTTTCTCCAAGCGTGGGACTCCTTAGAGAACGGCGTTTGCTAACCTGACTAAATTCTAGAAAACCGACAATTGTTACAGGACAAAAACAGAAAGAAAGGATTCAAATTCTGACTAAGATTTCTGAGTTCCATTTAAAATATGAAGAGAAACGAAGAAAAAGGCAAAAATGAAGAGACCAAAACCTAACACTCAAAAACACAAGCAAAATCCCAGAATTATCCTTATTAACCAACATACAAACAATAAATGGTTGTTTTATCTACCTAGCAAATGTCCATGACTACATGTCTAGAATCAGTAATACAACAATACAAAACACTTCCCATATTGCAAATCCTTTCATTATTTTATTTAATGTTAACTATGTCTCCTTAAAATTACCGGACCTGTCTAATTACCTGCATATCTACTGGTAAGCACGCCAAACATGAAACAATACATTTGGCAAGAAACAGGGAAAGAGCTGCTTTGACGTTGACATTAATTCCTTTAATGTATCACAACTCGTGCGGGTTTTTTTCTTCTAAATTTCTCTCTTCTGTCACCCACTCTAACCGTAGTCCCGAACATGACTTGCACCGCATCTATAACATTAGCTCAGCCAAAGACGCCTGCTCTAAGATTACCTTTCGCGAGGCAGAAGCAGTGCCTACGTGACCGGGATGCAAACCACTCAGAACTAAGCGTCCACATCGTGCTGGCTCCCCGGTGACCCTTAGAACTTCGACAAGATCACCTAATGGGCTTTCTAGATTTAAGGCCAAGCAGCAGGCTCAGAAACAACACACCCTCCACCGTGTCCAGGACTGCACACAGCCAACTCACAGTGCTCAGATAAATTGTATCTCTGCAAAGTCACTTTGCTGCCACTTGGTTATAAAGAATAGAACTTGCCAACGACCTCTAACTCTTGGGTAACATATTACACTTCAACGGGCTTCCTTAACGGGAAATGCAGGATGTTTCGTTTTATGGTAACACTCGAAAACAAGCCCATTAATTACCAGAGAAGAGCTAGGAATGTCTTCCCTTGCAGTGGCTTACCCAGCTTCGCGGCGCCCTCTGGTGGGTACTCAGGAAACTGACCCTCGGAAGGGACGCTGACGGTCCTCCTCAGGCATCTCCCTTTGGTGGTGGAGTCGGCCTGCTGCTCTGGCCCTCCCTCCGCCGGCACCTGGTTAACCAAAAGGAGAAGGAGATGAAACCACGTGGGGAACTCCCACGGCCACCTTCTGATCGAGTTCTGGTTTCCGTTCATAAAGACGGGAGCTTGTAATCACCTGAGCAAAGGAGAAGAAACGCAGAAGCAAAGTGTATGCAATGGGAAATAGAGTATTGCTAACCCCTTTTCTGGAAGCTTTTCTTGAAAAAGAAAAGCAAAAGATCAGGAAAGGTGAGTATGTAGATTAGCTTACGTGAAGTATGTACAAATCACACCCAGGTGTGTACCTGTTTGGGGAGTTCAGGAAACAAAACAGAACACCCACACAAATAAAAGATTCTTTTGCAGCAGAGACTGGTTCACAAGCTCCACTCCTGCCAGGCACTCAGTGAGGTAAGTGGAAATAAAAGTCAACCGGAAAGATTCAGCTGCAACATTCTCATAAAAGGTTCTCTTACATAGAAGCAGTAAAATCACCGAACTTTTCCTCAGTTTTAGAATTAAGCACTTAGGGAGAGTTCATAAAATACATGTTCAATGAAAACTTGTACAGATACTTAAATAAAATGGCACGCTTTCTTCCACAAGTGAGACTAGGTTTTGAGACCCTGAGAAAACATTTTTTCCGGCGTGGTTTCAGAAACATCCCCAGTGCTGCTCGGGCATGAGGAGTGAGGGCTGTGCGTGGCACGGAGGACCTCTACCGCCGGCACCTGTGTCAAAGCTCTCGGGCTGTCACTACAGAGTGGCGGGAGGGCGCCACGGGCCTTTCACAATGAGGTCTTACTGGGAACCTTTATCAAAACTGAGAGTAGTAATGGATCATAATTTCTCATTTCTCCTGGCTCCAGCACTGCAATTTCGGTGATGTCAGTGATGACGGCTAGCACTGAGCTTTCACAACGCGCGAGGCTGAGGCACTCACACATGCGACCGACCTCTCAGAGAGCCGTCACTATTGCCCCCTCTTTCCAGACGAAGAATAACTTGTTTTTGCCCACGACTGCAGCGAACGGTCATCACGACAACGATCCAGAAGCGCTGGGATCCACGCAGGCTGAAGCGGACATGCCTTCTGCTCTGCCCCCGCCACCCAGCTCCCACGACGGGGGTCCCGGGGGCTGATGAGAGCCAAGCTCTCTCTCTGTTCCTGAGAATCTGAACAGCGGTGTCTGCACGGTGGACTGAAAACGTCCACCCCCTCCCCTGCACGGGGCCCCAGAGTCACCATTCCCTCGCCACCCACCACAACTGTGCTTACTGCTTGCACAACGAGGAGCCGAAAGCAGGGTAGGAGAGGTAAAAGTTCTAAAAAATAAAGGGAGACCAAGCGACGTCGGTCAAGGCAGGAATCTTCCCAAAACGCCCTGTAATGCAAGACTTTGTGGACAGTAATCCAAGTCTTCCCTTCCTTTCAGGGTGGAAATCACCATCGTCTCGACTTAAATAATTAAAAGAGTAGCACTGAGAGGTTAAACTCCCCTCTGGTCGGAGGTGAGAATGTATCCTCTACTTTCTTTCCTGTTCCACACCTAACCGGTAGACTATTCGTCCTAAGGCTGCGGGCAGACATCACCTCTGCGAGGAGCCTTCCCTTCCCACCAATTGCCTAAGAGAAGGTTAAGGTACACTTTCCCGGGGCTCCTCCAGTAACAGATCTTCCTCTGTCACTACACTTACCACACTGAATGATAACTATTCCTCTGTGCAACTAATTCCACGTAAATTAACAGCCTGCATCTTACCAGTCAATCCTCAAATCTTAAAATAGCTCCAACCACAAATGAATGAATGAATATTTAATAGGTAGAGAGGGTGGCCATTTTCGGGAAAGAAGAAAACATAACATCAGCCAAGAGGGTGGTAAGCATATGACTTTTTTAGTTTGTTTTGGAACAGGAAGCAGGCCAATTCAGTTAGAGCCTCTTACAGGGGAGAAGCTGGGTAGAACACCGAAATACATTATGACCATGTGGCAAGGGCCTTCGTGCCAAGCCGTGCATAATTCAGGAGGTGCTGGGAAACCACTGGGGTTTGTGGATCGGAGGAAAGGCAGTCTTTTAATCGGTCTTTCTCTTCCCTACCCCTCCCTCTTCTGATATCTCCTACAGATTAATAATCATAACACATGACTTTGATCAAATCCCTTCCTTTCTTAAGCTTCCTTTGGTAACTGCCCATTCCCAATAACATCTTAATGACATAGAATACATTCCTTTAGAATAAATAAATTTCTTTCTTTTATTCTATCCAGTTTATTTGTGCTATTTACCAAATGCTACTTTAAAATTTTCTGCCTTATTTCCACAACTGGCTTGGTGCGCGGGAGAGAGAGGAAAGAGCCCCCTGTGCAAATGAGCATGCACGGGCCCGCTGCGCATCTGCGGAGTGCCGCGAGGGCGGCTCTGGACGGTGCGTGCCACTCATGGGCGGCTGCCCCAGGAAAAGTCACAGCTGATTTTCGGCTGTTTGCACAAAAGCCTAACTGCTGCTTTCATTAATATAGCTAAGTGTAAATACTGCTTTCCAAAAGCATGAAAAATATTTTTAATTGTTTTAAAATCGCATTACTGCCTTGCTGCCTGTGCCCCAGCCTCCTGCTTTAAAAACTCCACGTGCAGAAATAGAATCCGAGCGACAAAAATGGGGCCACAGTTATCCTTCCGAAGAGCGTGTCCTTGCCACAGGACCTCACTCGGCTTCCCTGTGTCTTTTTATTCTCGCTGCACCTCAGAGGGGCACAGGGTGCTCTTCCCTGCCATTTCCCCCAAGTCCTTAATCTCTGCTTTGCTCAGTCTTATCTCCTGCAAGCAAAATGGAATTCAAATGGCCTCCTACACCCTCCTACAGTGTCAACGGGCTCAGGGCCAAGCCAGCTGGGGCCTTTCCTGGCATCCAGGCAGGGAAGTGTATCTCCTAACACACCAGCAATGTCTGTTTGTACGAGGCGACTCACTAAACCAGTGAGTCATTTCTCAAGGTGACACTCCTGGCGGACTTCCCTTCCAGCACCCTGCCCGGACCCACCCTCCTGCTACACTCCCACTGGCGATCGGTGCATTTAACACTCTTCCCAGGGACACCCCCCACGCAGGCTTTCCCCCGTTTTCCGACGGGAAACGTGCAGCGTGAAGAGGGCACTGGAAGAACCCACACACTGAAGGCACGAGCGCTGGACTCATGTCACCCTCCCATGCGCCAGCAGCACCCGGCCAGCCGGCCGCAGGGCGAGTGTCAACCATCCCCGACCCTCCTGGTGGGGCTTTTAACACAGCAGTGAACACCCCCGTGATTCCTTGGGGTTGAAAACGGCCTTTTTAGATCATTTTAAAAGGAAATTCCTTAAATTCCTTGTTTCAAGGAATCCTAAGTGGCTCAATGCAGACTTCTGAGGGGGAGGGTTACACACCCTCCTGACCGTGTGGGCGGGAGGCAGAGTGACTGCGTATTCTGGTTCTTTCACTCACACACACACACACACACACACACACACACACACAGTCAGGGAGTGACCACATATTCTGGCCCTTACACACACACTCACAGGTGGGAGTGACAGCATATTCCAGTCCTTACACACACGCACACGCAGGCAGAGTGACTGCATATTCTGGTCCTTGCACACAGACACATGAGATTTCCAATCATTTCTTGTAATGAAATTAACAGAATATTAAATTTATCATTCATGTGGCCAGTACAGCAATGGCTTAACACTGTCTTGTCCTAGAGACTTAGTTCACTTTTTCCGACGTAACGTGGAACACCCCTGTCTCAGGGCAGTAAGCGTTCTGTGAACTGTTTCCCGAACTCCTCAGCCCTCGCCCAGGCTGCCGCAGTAATCTTCCTACTTCCCTCCAACTCCGTTTGCTCGGTCCCCCCGTGGCCACCAGAGCTACTTCTCTGAGAAGCAAATGTGATGATGTCCCCGCCTGTGCCTCCTCTGTCCCTGGTCCAGATCGTTTCCGGAACCAAGTTCAGATTCCTCAGATGGCCTTCAAGGCTCTTTGTCACTGAATTCTCGACAGCTGTCACTTTTCCTCTTGCAAACTCTTTTCCAAGAAGTGGGAACATTTCACACTTTGCCAAAGAGAGAGAAGACGTTTCCTGACTCCGCACCCTCATCCGTGCAGGAAGTACATCCTCCCTCCTCCTCCTGCAGGCCAGCTCCCGTTGGTCCCCGGACGCGGCCTCAGCGTAAGTTTCTCTGTCAAACCCTTTTTGACTTTTCCACTTCACCCCTAACCCACTCCAAGAAAAATTTCAGTTAGACTTTCCCTGTGGTTATATTGTAATCTTAAGAAGAACATAGTGTATTGAGGTGAAAGCCACTCAACATGAAATTCAGCACGTCGGAGATAGTTCAGTGCCGCTCAGTATGCTCACAGCGCTGTGCAGACACCGCCTGCACGGAGCTCCATGGGGGTCCGACTTTCATCACAGCACGTCCCCCACAAAACTGCAACCTCTGTACTGCACACAGTAGGTGCTCAATAAATAAAGATGGAATCCCATGTTCAACGATGGCGAGGCATTTTATGGATTGTTTTTATCATCTTTTGTCTACTTTTAGAAAAAACTATGGAATTAAGTCTCATGTCCTGGGAAGATTTATAACACAAAGAGAAAAGGCAGAAGAAAAGGTTCATCTCCTCTCAAACTTATATCAAGAAATTGGACCTTCAGGAATCAAAGCTTATAACTTGGCTTTTTCAAAATTTATTCAACAGATGTTTATCAAGGATTTGCTTATGTGTCAAGAACTATGCTAGGCGCTGAGGGTTACGGCATTGAACAAAACAGACAAAATCCTTGCCCTAACACTTGCATTCTGGAAGAAAGGCAATAAACACGATAAATAAATTCCAAAGCATTTTAGAAGGTGGCAAATGCCATATATGGGCCAAAAAAATCAGAAGCATGTAATCAGATCAGATGATCTGGATGGAGATACAAGGAGGGTCTATGATTTTAAAGAGGTGGCCAGGTAATCTTGTAAGCAAGGAGTGGAAGCAGATGAGAAAGGGAGTCCTTCAGATATTTTAAGGGAAAAACCCGGGCCAAGGCCTTGGGGCGGGGACGTGCCTGATGTGCTCAAGAACAGTGCCACAGCCAGAGCAGCCAGACCACAGCAAGCCCCTGGAAACCTGGGTGGATGGAGCTGTCCTTGATGGAGACAGGGATGGCCTCTGACGGGCGTGGGAGGGAAGGCTGGGGGAGCAGGCTGGAGAGGACCATCACATATCCATGCAGAGGTGTGCAGTGCACAGAGGGATGAGTCTGGAGAACAGAGCTACGGGGCCTGGAGACACAGAAGTCAGAATCGTCAGCACCAGAGGGAGTGCAGAGCCTGAGACTGCACGAGCCGCCAGAGGAAGTGAGACCAGCGGAGGGAACTCTGGGGCGCCCCCTGGAGGGATGTGGAGAGAAGAGGAGGGATCTGCAAAGGGGACCGAGGACGAGCGAAGGTGGCAGGTGGAAAACCGAGAGAGCCCCATGCCGCGGAAGTCCAGTGAGGAGAGCAGCCCTAGAAACAAGAACGAGCCATCGGCTGCGTTAAATGCCACTGACAGACGAAGCGAGATGAGGACTGACCACTGGGGTTGGGGACCTGGAGGTCACCAGGGCGCTGACCGAGAGCACTTCGGACAGAGTGGTATGGGTAGACAGGGCTTCCAACCATAGGCCGCGGGCCGCGTGTGGCCCAACACAGAACAGTAATTTTACTTAAAACGTGTTCTTTGCTCATCAGTTTTTGTTAGTGTTTGTGTTTTTAATGTGTGGCCCAGAGACGCCAAAAGGTGGGGCACCCCTGGAGCAGAGTCTGAGTGGAGCGGGTTTAAGAGAGAACGGGAGGAAAGGAATTAGAGGCAATGAGCTTGCAGGTTCCGAGAAGTTCTGCTATTAAGGGAAGCAGAGAAAAGGATGGTAACTGGAGACGGGAGGGAGGTCGACACAGGCGTGTTTTTCCTGTTGGAGGGGAGAACAGCAGCACGCGGTGGGAATGAGCTGGCGGGGAGCACGGCACGAAGGTGCAGAAAGGGCGGTGAGAACTGCTCCACTGCGTCCTGGGAACAGGCGCCCTCGCAGGGGCCACCAGCGGGCTGGACAGCCAGACCACAGTACATAGTACGGGCGGGAGTCGGGGCAGAAGGAAGAGGTGCCGGTGGACAGGTGGGCGCGGTAACGCAGTTCTCTGCGGGGGCCTGAGTCATCTCACTGAAGGAGGAAGCAGCAAAGTGGTCAGCTGTGAGGCTGCCAGAGCCGGGATGGGAGCAGAGGGAGAGATGCGAGAAAAGCCATCGAGGGAATCACCGTGGACTGTGCTCAGAGTGCGGCCGATGTCCCGCGCTGCTCTGCAGACTGCTTGTTGACAATGGCAGTCTGACGGCGCAGGAACTGGGAGGGAGTGCGCCTGGGGTGGCCGGGGGATGTGTCTCCTTGGGCAGCACACTTGCCATGAATATGTGTATCCGTGTGATTTTAGTCCTTCTTTTCCTATGTGAGGATCACTCCGTGTATATTTACTGAATTGTAATTTCACTTTTGTTAAATCTAGTAAAAATGTGGGTTTGTATTTTTATCTTTTTAAAATCTCATTTTTCTTAATTCACGTTACTGTGCTTTACTGTTCACAGTGAGGTGGGGAGAAAAAACTGTCCTCTGCCACAGGCTGGTCCCGAAGAGTGGGACGGGAGCTGGCCGAGGAGACTGCTCTGTCATTGGCCAGCAGCACTAGGGGCTCGCACACAGTCTGCAGCCTGGAGTGGAAAGACCCCTGGCACGGTGCAGTGCTGCACTCCAGACACATGCCGCCTGGAAGCAGGGCAGGGGGACGGGTGAGCGGGACTTCCATGAGCCACCGTGGTGCCAAGTGAGTGTGGTGACGCAAGACTGGGGCAAGGAAGCAGTGTGCAAGGGAGCGATGACAATGACCAACCGTAAAATGTGGGCTGGGTGACGAGGAAAGAAAGGGTATCAGAGGTATGAGGGGCAAAGGATGGGATCAATGGACCAGGGGTCCCAAAAGGCCGGAAGGGTTTTTGGAATTGGGGATGAGCTAAAAAATGATAGGAGGTGATGGTCACAGAGTCACGTGCATGCGACTGAGCACATGACGAAGCTGCAGCCACGAGGAAGGTGGAGGAAAAGACTCTTAAGGAGAGGAGTCCAAGGAGCTGGAAGCCATGTGTTGAAAGAATCACGTCTCCAGATACAGAATCACAAATTAAGGCTGGGGCAGTGTTGGAGAAAATGACAGTGAGCCAGCAGCAAAAGTCAACAACCTGGGGAGGGAGGCGGTAGAGAGAGAGAGAGAGAGAGATATGAGAGACGTGGCTGGGGGTTAGAAGGCACTGCGATACGGGACTCAGAGTTTGGGCTCTTCGGGGACAACGAGAGAGCAGAGACAGACAGAAGTGCGCAGGAAGGAGAGCGCTTGCTACGGGCAGCGTGGTCTGAGAGGGCGACAGGAGGAAAAGAGCCAGCACTTGATGGAACTTCAGAGAAGACAGGGTCCTTAGGGAAGACAGAGGTTCTCATGAGACCAAGAAGTTAAAAGCCTCCTTCGGGGAGAGGTGGAAGCCGCAGCAGGCTTGCTGCGCACGGCCTGCAGGCTGTGGAGGGCCGTGAGAAGGTTGTGTGCGGCCAACAGAGAGAGCGAAGGGCGCACACAACCCGGGAGAGGCCCAGAGCCCCAGTGCGGAGGAGACGCAGCAGGCTCCCCTGCGTCTGGGCTTCTCTAGAGAACCTGCATTACAAGGGATAATGCATCCGAGATTCTGCGTTGAAAAACTATTCATTATGGACAGTTATGTTATCAGACAAAAGGGCACCCAGGCCCAGGCTGCTCAATTGATTACTAATACCTAATCAATGGGTTATATCTTGGTCTAGATAAGGCATATTCGCGCTATCTCCCCTCAGGCTGTTACATTTCTGACAGCGCTAAACAGAGTAAAATGCAGGAAAGGGCATGACGATGGCAGATGATCTGTGCATATCGGGCCTGATGGACGAATAACTCTGATAAAAAACTGATGACAGAGTAGACTGGTTAAAATGTGCGTTTTGAATTAGCTGTTTATTCAAATTGGACAACTACAAATCTTCTACACTAATATTCACTTTACCAGTTTTTATTATGTATCTACTCAATATAAGCACGACAACATGCACTAGACCACTCCAGAAAAGGATGCAGTGTTAACAATTATTTTAATAAAATGTAATACTAAATATTTTATTTACTGAATTGATATCCCACAGATTATATATATGGCAACTAATCTTTCTCCTTCACCAATTAGTGCTTTCTTTCCCTTCCGTTTCTCCCTCTGATTTGTGAAGATCATGGTCACTCTTTTTTTTTATGTCGTGGGGGCTGGGAGTGAGACAGCTGAACGGCTCTACCCAATCAGAAGGACGTCAACTACCTGACACACCACCAACAAGCACATGAACTGTCTCGGTGTGGAAGGGTTTGCACACTGAGCAGTTTGAGGAATAAAGCAGTCACAGTGCACGGTAAGTTGTGTTGCCTGTTCTAATTCAGAGGGACAGAGGTTTACTGGAGCTAGAACTAACTCCCTTCTGTCTGCCTCTCCAGCCTCCCCTCCCTTGCTCCGAGCGGCAGGGAGCGAGCCTCCTCGGGACACAGTGAGAGCAGCCTCTTCCTCGGACTTCGCTTCATGTCAGGTTTGGCCGGTAGGTCGCACGGGCAAGAAATGGGGAGGCGGGAGGAGACCGTGGGAGTGTTCTTCCCCGTGTCCCCCTCGCGGTCCCAGGGCACTGGCTGAGCCTGCGGTCTTTGTGCAGAGCCTCGGCAACTGGCATCAGCCCTCCCGTGCAGCCGCAGTTCTCGGGGCTCCAGAAACACTGCTTCCCCCCCTCTATCCTAAGGTCTAGAGCGGTACATACGTAACTGCCTTCTGCTGTTACTAGTTCATGGGTGCCTCACCACCCTTTGGGGGTCCCTTATGTGACCTATGCCTCTGTAAATAGTCCCTTCATTGAATCTCTTTCAATTAACCCACTAACTGTCCCATTTGTCACTGGTTAGGAGCTAGACTGATGTCCTTCCCTAGAGGCCGTCTGGGCCATTGTGGGGGCCGGGGCTACACAACCCAATCCGTTCTCTTTCCAAATTACTCACTCACCTCTCTTTCACTGCTGCTTAATGAAACCCTGGTCTATCTTGTTGAAGAACTCACTTCTGCACGGCACCCACATGCCCATTAGACCTGCTTATGCTGTATCATTCGTAAAGCCTCCGTGCTCGCAAGTGCAGAGAGAAGCCAGACACTGCAGGGCCGAGGGAGGGGAGCAGCCTTTCCCCGGGACATTGTCTCACCTCCTTCTCCCTGTTGAGCAGCACCAGCTGGCTGTCCGTGAGGATGCAGTACTTCCGCTCCCATGTCGTCGTCTCGGTGTAGGGCGACTGGCCGCAGGACAGCCGGTGCGTGGGGGGCCCTTTCACGTCTGCGCGACAAGGAGGAGAAGCGGGAGTCATTATCCTGCTTAGCAACCTGGTATTTCGAGTGTAGCAATCTTCAAAATCAAATTAAACAGAGATGAGTCTCAACACGAATCTCAGTGAGAAACTGAACATTTTCTCTTAAGAAAATAAAAACTGTGATAATATGTAGCAGTCAAAATGGGACAACGGTCTGCAGAAAAGGCGGCTGAAACGCTCCTGGAAGAACTCTGAGCACAGAGCTGACCCGGGACACCCCACGGCACATGCACCCACATCACGGGAGGTCGCTGCACAGCGAACCCAGCATCAGTCAAACCGAAGACGTGAGGCGACTCCGCGGCAAGAACACAGGACAGACAGAGCCCCTCGTCTGAGGGGGGAAGGTCATGTTGCGCGCACGCTTCCAGAGCACTGTTGACCCAGAACTGAGAGAGGGGCGTTGTCAGCAGCTTAAACATTTTACGTGGCTTTATCTAGTCACTCCTAAGAATCAGAAATGTTTAAACTATGGTGTATCACCACTAGAGGCCAGTAATGCCTTGAATTCATAGGAAGCAATTTCCTCGAGGAAGATCTAAGCATATCACCGCCATGTCTCTCAGAGGTGGAGGGACACAAGGTCAAAGCTAAACATCTCGACTCCTGTGAGTGTCTCGCTGCCCCATGAAACACCGAGTGGTTGCTATTACTTTGTCACTTTAACATTTTTTGATAGGGAATGCTCACTCATTTGGGCCATTGTCAACCTTGGAACAGCATATCTTCATCACAAAAACACATCAGCTCCGTTAAATAAGACTTCTATGATCGTTCAATGCGTACACTCAAAACTCAAAGTTCTGTAGCCATGAAGGACCAGTGCCTTTCAGAAAGTGCAGGGGCCTTTCAGTGCAGGGGCCGTGTGAAACGCGCTGGTTACCACCGTGTAACTACGCCGGGGGAGCACGGCGGACCCCAGACGGGAGGAGACGCACCCCGAGAGCGCGGGGCAGTTGAGATCACAAACAAGCACACTTCACATATTAGATGAGTGCTTGAATGGCTGTCACTCTCCACGGACTTTTGGTCTTTTTGTCACAGGATGACAGGTATTCCTGGTTTGGGCCGACTGCAAGGAAATTAAAGGGATTTCCTAGACGTTTATGCCATAACACCCAAATACGCAGGACTACAGCCTGAGTACGGCAGAAAGCAAACCAGTCGGTAATTCGGGCGGTGAGGTGAACGTCTACCTCCTGGTGGCCCCTCATCCTCAACGCTCCTTCTGCTTAACTTCCTGTTCTCGCTACAAGCCTGCCCAGGTACGTTGCTCTGCGTGTTTTGGGAAGCTTATCAACTACCCTCCAAAATAATTCAAAGTCAAAGAACTAAAAATAGTACTAGGGCCTGGCTGGACATGTTACTAATTCTCAGAAGCTCACTGTTTTCCCCTCTTTTCCGGCTCCCATCTCCTCCCCACTGTGCACAGCAGGACACTCGGCATCCACAGCCTCTCCCTTCCACACCAGCTCTCCCCCACCCCCGCTCTCACCTCCTATGCTAAACATCTTATATTATTTCATTTTAATTGGCTTTTGTCCTCACCCAAAGACAACTGTTTTCATTGCCTTTAGAGAGAGAAACACCGACGTGAGAGAGGAGAAGCGATCAGGTTGCCTGGGTCGCCTTCCCCACATGCCCAGAGCAGGGGTCTGGGAATCAGACCCGAAACCCGGGCACGTGCCCTGACCGGGAATCAGACCCGCAACCTTTCGGTTACGAGACGACGCTCCAACCAACCGAGTCGCAGCAGCCAGGGCAGCATCTTAAATTATTTTAAAGTTTTCTTTATACTTCAAAACTTCCTAAAATTATCACAAAAGGCTTCAAGGGAACTGACTCTCAAGCTTTTCTGACATGAAAGGAGATTCTTGCCTATACTTAAAGTCCATGTCAAAGCTGATCTTCTTAATGTGATTTGGACAAACAACTGGGTTAGATTTCACCACGAAGTAGGCGTATTTTTAGAACAAATACTGAGACAATCTCAACAGAGAGGATACACCTACTTTCTGTGGAAATGTGGTGGTTTTGTGGCCCAGACAAGTTTTCATTCAAATGACTAACCTTCTTTGTATGTTAGTCAGGGTGACCCAAGCTGCCCACTGCACTTTAATCTGAACAGCAATCTTACGTTCTCTGCTAAGCAAGAAGACACTGACCGACTCCGCACGTAAAAGACTACAAGATACTGTATTTACAGCATAACTCAGGTCTCCTGACGAAATGTAAGTCAGTATCAGCACTGAATTCCCCTGTGTCATGTTCACTGTTCCATGGTCCCCCTCCCCCACCCTGACCTCTGTTCCGAGTTTCTTCGTGGTATTGTGAAACAGGACAATAGCTTATAAAACATTTGGGGACCCGGAACCCCCAGTGCTGTAGGCAGAATGAAGGAAGGAGCAATACTTCTACCTTTTTTCTCTAAATTATGAGATTGATTAACCAGGCTATAAAGTTTATGGTTTCCTTTTTTGTTTTCTGTGCCCACTTTTTAACAATTCTATGAGGTGCCTACCAAGAAGGAAAACAAGAAAGAAGTTAGAATAAATGATTCTTTGGGATCCTTGTTAGCACCTTCTGGATTAACGGTTAAAAGGCATTTAAATAACAAGATAAAACATTTAAAATAACCTATAGATTCAATGTATTCGTTTTATCCTGTCCTCATTTCTATGGCTAAATTAAGGCCTAAGAATGTATTTGTAAAGACTGTATATAGAGACTATATTAACAAGACAAGCTCAGATTAATGCCCTATTTTACCGTACCAATTCTACCAATTAATCTCTCTCTCTCTCTCGTTCTAGTGACATACTTCTAATTTTTGACTTCCAGTTATATTTAGTGTTTATAATTCACTAGATAAAAGGAAAACTAACTTAGAATTACAAATAAGAATCTTAACAAAAACACTGGCAAAAAATTAGATTTACCCTGTCTCATTTCTAAAAGATACTAAGGACACTGGATGATGATGGCCTTATCACAAAAATTTAATAATTTTAGAAGCATTAAGAAGAACCAGAGTTTACTGAGTGGATTCTTCTGGAAGGCACTGCACTAACACTGGATATTTTCATGTAGACTAGGCATTCTCATTTTAAAAAAGCCGCAGGATCCCTTTAGACTCTTGAAATTGTTGAGGACTTCACAGAGCTTTTGTTTATGTGGGTTGTGTTTATCAGTATTCACCATATCAGGAATTCAAACAAATTTTAAAAATATTTATTCACTTAATGATAATAACAAACCTACTGCATGTTAATATAAATAACACGTTTTTAATGAGATGTAACTTCCCCCGCTCCAAAAAAATAATAAAAGAAAGAAAAGTAGGTTAGAGGAGCGACACTCTTTCAAGTTTTGCAAATCTCTGTAAAGTCTGGCTGAACTGAAGACGGTTGGGTTCTTTCATCTGTTTCAACATCCAATCTGCCACTTTGTGCTGTTTCGGTTAAAGTACATGAAGAAAATCTGGATTCACACAGACATGTAGTTGGAAAAGGGAAGAGTATTTTAATAGCACTTTTAGATAATTGTGGATCATCTTTTTTTTAATATGATGCCAAAACCTGACAAGCAGTCGCTTCTCAAAAATGAATAAAATGAGGAATCTGACATCACATCAATGAACTTTTCTTACTCTGTTAAATTAAAAATCACGGGTCTACTTTGCCTTTTGAATGGATCTTTTTTTATCCATATGCATGAGTCTGCGACATTATGCATTGATCATGTAGAAAATATTGGTTCATTTAGTTTTGCAGAACTTCTAAATGTTGACACTTTTCATTACATAATATCGAAAACTCACATTCACTGACATTCAGGAAAGCACTGATCTCATCAGAAAAGTCTTTAAGTACTGGGAAGCAGCGGCTGATTCAAGTTTTCAAAAATACTGATTTTCATTTTCCGTCTTGAGTTTTATCACTGACAATAAATACCCCGCCTTAAATGAGAGGTTTAAGACCGTTTCTTTTTCCAAAAAATGTCTACCAAATAACCAAGACTGGATAACTATAGTTTGTTTATCAGTTGTTTGTTTGAGTAAAATTGGTACTCCACGAAAAACAAGTGGCAAGTTTGGCCTGTGACTCATTCTCTCATTTCGGACAAACGTGTGCCGTGGTGATCACCCTCACACTTCAGCACAAGGCTCTGAGTACCTCCCATGTCACCACACAGAATGTTAAAGAGATGTGACCTCTAGGACTGAGATTTAAGAAAATTAAGGATTTTCAATGAGCTCTCAAGTATAATCTTTAAAAAAAAAGATTTTATTTATTTATATTTAGAGAGAGGGGAAGGGAGGGAGAAAGAGATGGAGGGAAACATCAGTGTGGTTGCCTCTGGCAAGCCCCGAACTAGGGACCTGGCCCACAACCCAGGCACGGGCCCTGACTGGGAATCAAACTGGCGACCTTTTGTTCGCAGGCCAGCACTCAGTCCACTGAGCCACACCAGCCAGGGCTCAGATACGTTCTTCCGTTAAAGGGGCTCTTCCCCCTACTGTGTGCGGCAGAGAGGAAGGCACCAGGGCGCGGCATCAGCTCTACTCCAGGGGCCTGTGCGTCGCCAGTGCGGACGTCCACACAGTGAGAAAGAAAGAACCGGGTCAGGGCCAAGTTCTGCTATGAACGTAATTTGAACCTAGCCGACCCAGGGGACCCTCAGGTCCTAGGGTTCCACAGACACACTTTAAAGACCACCGCTCAGACGCAAGGAAGGCGATGCAGGAGCCTGAGAAAGCCTGGCAACTGTTTGTAAGGTGCGGTCAGTGGGGCGAGACCAGAGGTCTCATATGGCGGACCAGAGACGAAGGCCGCCACGGCCCAGCCGCGGGAGGACGGGGGCCATGGGTTCGGGGCAGTGGACACGGAACGGGGTTGTGTGAGCCGGAGTCTGAAATGAGAATCAACAGCCCTGGCGGCTCTCTAGCTGCTGGTGTGGGAGGAACAGCACAAGAGAAGAGAGAATAAAAGACCAATTAGCACAGAGGTAGGCTGATAAACGCTCATAAAGCAGGTTACATACCCTGATTGTACTTTAGTTTTAGCAGGGAAATCTACACACATGTTTTTCGGAAAGGGAGGAAAGAAACCCTAAGAGGGAAGCTTTTAAATCTGAATTGAATTTGAAAGACATAATGTAAGCCATTAGATCCAAATCATTTCAAAACAGCATTCAGTATCGCTCAGTGTCTGCGGGGGACTTCCCGGACTCCAGCAGATAGCAAAGCCTTTGGATGCTGCAGCCCGTTCTGCACAATGGCGTAGTATTTGCATAGAACCTGGTTGTGCATCTAGCTACAGCACAGTACTCAGCACACGGCAAATTCAAGTTCTGCTTTATGGAATTTTCTGGGATTTTCTTCCCAAATATTTTGGATCTGCAGTTGGTTGAATCTGTTAATATAAATGGGGCCAACTGTACCAGATTATTTTGTCTACCTGTGAATCTAAAAACCAAACTCTGGGCCTCTCCAAATGCCAATATAAATTTAGCACCTACTTGGCAAGGAAAGAGCAGTAACAGAGCTCCCCTGTATGCAGTAATCCTTCCTTGTAACCGGAGAAGGGCGCATCGAGGCCTGGCATGCTACTTGACGAAGGAGATAAACAAAACTGATACGACAGAGCTGGAAATTACATTAGGCACCTCTATAAATATCTACAAAGTAACTTCTCTCTTCAAGGGTTAGCATCTTGTCTCTCCCAGACTTAGAGAGCATCTCAAAAGACTTACAGTAGGAGAATAAACAAAGGGTTCCAGTCGGAACAGAAAGAGTAGTAGAATGGAAAAAAGTAAGTCTACGACCCAAATATGGAGAATGTCAAAGAAAAAAACGGCTGTGGGAAATTTTATTTTTGTATCTTACGACTCCTTAGAAATCCATCTGCACTGCTTTTCAGTCACTTCCTTTACAAGCCACATGTTTTTAAAAATTCCAACTTTATAAGTTAAATGCAATTGTTGAAATCCTAAACCGATTTACTACCATCCAAAACAAGCTTTACGGAAGATTCGATAAAGAGATTCCTTCCTCCAGCCTAAACACAAATTCTAATACTCCATTTGGTCTTAAAAGGCTTGCTTGCATTGATTCTTAGTACCAACCTAAAGACAAACAAACAAACAAAAAATCCCCATAGTTTTGGGAAATCTATGTTGGTGAGATTTTAATACATTAAAAAAGAAACACATTTCAGTAGTTGTAAATTGCAGGGGTCTGAACTGCTGTGGAAAGATGTGTGTGTGTGTGTGTGTGTGTGTGTGTGTGTGTGTGTTCACCCACCTAGTTTAGAAATGGAAAGCTCTTCCCAGCATTCAAGTTTCAAAGATCAGACTTGTTTTACTTCTGAATTTGGCTAGAACTCAAGTACAAACATTGCTTGTTAGTCTCAGAAACGCAGTGACCACTTTCTCGCAGAAGTGAAACGCGTCTAAGTGACCGAAGCAGCTACCACGCTTCAGCTCAGCGCATGTCTATTTCCCTAACACACGGAGGGCCGTTTTTATCTTTACCAAAATGTTTAAAATAGTTTTAACGGAAGTTCAAGTTTAAAAATAACATATTAATAAGCCAACTAAAAAGCTGTATTTTTAAAAGGAAGTCCTTTATTTTTCTGGTAAATAAAATCCTTGCTCTGCCACAGAGCTTCAAAAACGTGGTGTATGCTTGGCGATGTTCTATCAGCACCGTCCGCCACCACAGAAGGGACATTAGAGTTGCCGCGTGGAGGCGATTCTTAATAATGTCAGCACTGTCGACAGGCCGCTTGCTCAGGGGCAGCCCACCAGATATCCGAGATGCATGACCAAACTGCTTTACAAACGCATGGACGCTGTCTGCACTAGACCTCCAGTAGATGCTATTAACTGCCTAGGGTGGGGCGAAAGTAGTTTGTAGTTGTGAGCACGTGAAAGACAGTTTATTCTTATATTATTGTATGTTAATTATTGTATTGTTTTCCCTACGAACAACAGTAAACCCACTTCTGTGTATACTTTGTCACTCTCTTTCATTCTTAAAGCACAAAAAAGAGGAACAAAACCAATCAGAGCATCTTTAACCTTAGGGAACCATTTAAATTTCCTTCTCAACTACAGAGGCTTAACTTCCAAGCTGGCTTGATCACTGGGGTCTAGTCAGTCAATCCCCTACGCTCAACCATCACCCTTCCGAAGAGTAAACACGAGGCGGGCAGGGGACACCGAGTGACTCTTCTGGTGAGTGAGTTCCTTTAGTCTAAAGTTTGCAAAGGAGTCCCTCTACTGTCACCCCTCCGTCTCAGCAGCACTGAGACCTATGAGACCTACACAGGGGACTTCTAACTTTGCCCCATCACAGGCTGGCAACAAGGTAACAAGTCCCTTGAAAACACGACTGACTTACACAGCAGACAATCCGATGTTTAATAAAGGTAACACTTCCCAAAAGAACCAACAGCAGCTATCACCTAAGTAATGAGATCACCTAAAAGTAACCTTTTGAGAAGACGGCCGGGATGGGAAACCTCACCCATCACGGTCCACTCGGTGAGCCGTGTGAGCCGAGAAACTGCAGGCAGAGCGGATGGGTTTTCCTCCCCTTCCTAGATGTGCGGGAAGGCGTAAGTCCCGTAATTCCCACGCGGGGCCACGCACTGCTGGAGCAATTACACCGATTAGGTGCCTGAATGGAATGTTATGAATGATGTCAGTGTCAAGATGACACATGGCCGTCAATCACAGCCTGCTCTTCAATCCTAAGAGACCCCTCACGTCTATAGTTCATATTCCCACCCCATCAGAAACACAGAAAACACTCAAAATAGAGTAATTCATTTGTATGTGAATCTTTCAAAGGAAAAGATTTTCTTCAACAGTCAAGTACAGTGCAAATTTAAGAAAAGCGAAAGACAGCCTGGCCCTTAATGCGGAACCATGGTGTTGCACGAATGATCAAAACTCTTGATGCTCCTCATGCCGGATGTCCCTGCTACTGGTAGAAAAGGGAACTACACCAGGAACTCGTCTCAGACACCATTCCACACTCATTCCTTCTGTTATATTCAGTGCCTCTTCCTAGATTAACAGACCCCCATGCTTGCCTCTTTGGGGCTGAATCTCATCATTTTTCTTTAGGAACAGCCGCTGTGGGGAAAGAGTAAGAGCTTTTAAAGGAATATGATTCTCAGTAGAGAAGGGGGAAAAGAGCATAGATAGTTTACTGCATCTGAGAGATCAGTTTCTGAGGTTTCAGCACTCGGTTACACAGCCAGGACATGGCGGCATTCTCTCTCTACGGGAGCAGAAGAAGGCAGGCTGCATAAACCTCATCAGGAGCCTGGCAGCATTCGAAACTGGTAACAGTTCTGCCTCTCTCCACAGCACCGACTGGAACAGAGCACAGAGCTAAACACCCACCTTTTCTGTGCCGTGACCTGTTTGCATCACAAACCGCTGGGCTTATGACAGCGAAAGCTATCAAGGAGATAACAAACTTCTCTAAGGAACCCCACAGTCACTTGCTGGTAAGTCACCAACCCAATTCAATCAGCGAGATTGTGAAACAACTTAGCTGGCTTAGCAATCGAAGTGGAAACCCTCTTTTTATCAAAAACCACTGACCTCCAGTGCGGAGGAGAGAACAAACACCTACACCCAGAGACTGGAAAGCAGGAAAAGCAAGCACTTAGCCTTTTCCCAATATGATCAACACAAACAGGACTGACATCCCTCTTACCAGACCTAATTCATTCCTGAAAATATGCCGGATGGCAAATTCTCACATAAAAGGAGACCACTGATTTTAAGTGGAAAAAGAATAATGTAGTTCAAACACATCTAAAATTCCCAATTAATCTCCCCAAGTATTGCTAAGTGTTCTTAAACCCACACGTACAACCCACCAAAATGTCTAAATTAGAAATAAACGTACAAAACCACTGACATTCGGTGAACTTGCGAGCGGGTCCGTGTGTGCGCAGTGTGCAGTGTCAGATCCAAGTCCCGTTTTCCACACACCAGGTAAATAAACAACAATCTGTTCGTAATTCATCACGAATGCAAACAGCGCAACAAAGAAATTAACTAACAAGTCTTTCTAAACTAACAACACTTTCATCGTTCTGTTTTTTTCTCACGAACAGGTAAAAATCTCAGGAAGAGTACACGGGGACCCAGGCCCGGCGAGTTTTTATGTCTTTGGTCGTTTTGTCTCTTGTCAGCCCTCATCACGTCCATCCTTTCTCCTCATGCAGGAGCTTTCCTGACCCTCCAGGCTCTCCTACTTTTCCACGGGCTTCCCCATCATCTTCAGAGAGACTCGGACTGCGTGGGACCTTCAGCCGACATGACCAGGAAGCGCAGCCCCGCTGGGAAAACCAGTGACACAGGACATGGTCTGCTTCAGGTCTTCTTGCCCAGATATTCATGTGCAGCGCAGTATTTTGGCCAGAACGATATTTTAATGTGGACAGTCAATTTTACATGAAAGCTTTCCAAGTCACTGTGGTAGATATTTGGATATTGAAAATTCACATACACAGACAGTGAAGAGAAAAGAATGACTACAGGAAAACAATGATGAGTGCCAACCAGGAGAAGGAATAAAAATAAAGGCCAAGAGGAAAAGAAATGCAGAGAAGAGGAAGAGGGATGGCCTTGGGGAAGCAAATCAGAACTGAAAGCTATCTTCAAGGTCAGTAAATCACACTCTCCAGTTCACAGATTAATTAAATGAGGCTCAGAGACATGAAATTACTTGCTCAAAATGACACATCTAGTTCAGTTATCTTAGAACTTAGTTATTCTGATAAACG
The DNA here is from genome assembly GCA_004024845.1 of Tonatia bakeri. Lineage (NCBI taxonomy): Eukaryota > Metazoa > Chordata > Mammalia > Chiroptera > Phyllostomidae > Tonatia > Tonatia bakeri. The sequence continues at coordinate 50,772 of PVIA01006321.1, read as the reverse complement.
GTCTAGGATTTTTTCCAGCATATTAATATAACTTCTCCTTGTTTTGAATCCTGTAAGTCAGGGGTGCCAAACTCATTTTCACCGGGGGCCCCATCAGCCTCGTGGTTGCCTTCAAAGGGCCGGATGTAATTTTAGGACTATATACATGCAACTACTCAATAGTTAAGTGAGAGCTCGGTGCTGCCGCCAGGGAGAAACAAGGTGCCAGGCCGGGTAAAACAAGGCGGAGGGCAGGATTCAGCCCGTGTGTGCAAGCACTGCGCTCCAGCCTGGCAGTATGACAGTGAACAAGACAGACGTCGTCACTGAGCTGGAGGAACTTAAATTCAGGAGACAGGTCACATACTGCACAATTGGTATGCAATTGATTTAAGCAATTATGATAAACACTATAAAATGCAGGCTACGGTGCTGTGAGAGCACATAAAAAAAGCAATGCACTTGGTCTGGGGAATTACTGCAGCTGGGAGCAGTGGGTGGAGGGCAGTGTTAAGTACAGACGAGCCTCTGCATACATGGACTCAACCAAAAGCACCTGAAAATATTCGGGGGACAAATGTCACTGCTGATGTCTACTCTGCAGTTAGGCCCATGACGGTTGTGTCTGTAGTGAACACAAACAGATTTTTAATAAATCCAAGATCAAGGTGCTGGCCAACGGCGGCCTTGTCACCGTGACCGCACATGATGGAGAGAAAGGGGTAACTCTTCCTCTACTTCCAGAGGCACCAGCTCTGTCAGCTAAGGTTCCACCCCTGTGACTTCCCTTAACCTTTATCACCTCCTCCCAAGTCCTGTCTCCAAACTACGGTTCCACGGGGGTTAGGGCGCCACCATAAGTTGCTCTGGGGAGGACACACACAGTCCGTAACAGGAAGCGAACCAAGAAAACAGAAAGCAGACAATGAGCAAGCACACAAACAACAACAACAGAAACAGGCACTCCAGCCCAGGAGAGGGGTGAAGAGGGTCTCTCAATGGTGAAGAGAAAAAGGGACCCAGGCAGTGGGTGGCGAGGCACCAGCAGTCCCCACGGAAGGGATTCACGCACCGAAAGCTGTGCTGGCGTGCTTCCCGCTGCTCGCCACCTCCTGCAACTACTGGGGGCCGTGCTCGAGTGAAAGCAGGACACGGTCAAAGTCAGGAGGACTCACGGGGATCCCGGGCTTCCAACCGAAGAGAAAGGCAAAGGAACTGTAGAGGTGACAGCTAAAGGAACACCCAGGATGACAGCCATTCAGGAAACAGCCCTAAACACAAGAAGACCAGCAGGACTCCATGGGAGATATTACCACGAAAGGAGAAAAATATAAAATGGCATAAAGTACAATCTGACAGATTACCTGATATTACTGCCCTTGAGTCAAACTGCAGTGCACACCTACAGGAGGGTGTGGGGGCAGAAGTAACAGGTACAAATGAGAAACCACAGCAATTCTTAACCAGTATATATACATATATACACACATATATATATAATGCACAGTGATATTCAGCCATGCCTAATGTAGTTGAATACTGATTTTTAAAAATAGGTAAGTACTGAATACTGATTTAAATACATATTTTTAACACTGAGTACTGATTTTTAAAAGTTGAACCGAGTACTGACTTTTTAAAAAATACTAATTGTTTATTAAACACTGGCTGAACACTGAATACTGATTTTTAAATATATATACATAAACGCGTAACTACGGTGAGGAAGTTTAGGATGACTGTACGTGACAGCTAAGTTCTTATCCACTGCAACAGAAATCAACGAAAAGCTCTAAAATTGCAGAATCAAAGAGCAGCAGTATATCCATGCTACTTAGAATTAAGAAGACACATAAATGCCAGCATAAAAATCTAGAAAAGTTTAAAGTTTTTGCCTCAGAAAAAGGGGGAATAGGGTAAGGAAAATCAATATATTCTGTTAAGGGCAGAGAACCCAATAAAAAAATAAGCCAAAGACTTGAAGAGCTATTCATAAAAAAAGAATATCCAAATGTGCAATTAGCATGTAAAAGGCGCCCCAGTTCACTGAGCACCAGAGAAACGCGAATGGCTCCTGCCCCCCAGGAGGAGCCACCACGGAGAAGACACTGAGTGTCGGTGCGGGCCTGGGGCGAGTGCAGACGGCAGGTGTGCTGGCACAACCACGCGGGAACACTGTTCGACGGCATTTACTAGCGCTGAGCACATGCACACCTGACAGTTCTACTCCTAGATATGCGCCCAGCAGAAACGTGGACACATGTGCACCCCAAGACACGCACAAGACTGCCCACAGCAGTATCCACAACGGTCAGAAGAAGAAACAGCTCCCATGTCCACCCACCGGGGAATGGGTAAGAAAATTGCGGTAATTCATGAAGTGGAATATTATACACCGGTGAGAGTGAAAGAACAACTACATGTAGTAACAGGTGTGGAGCCCACGAGTGTGATACTGAGCAAAAGAAGTCAGAGATAAAGGATACAATTTTGCTTACAGTTCAAAGCTAAAGAAAACTCATCTGTGGTACAAAAGGTCAGCACTGCAGTTACTCCCCGGACACAAAGTGGGCTCCTGGGGCGCGAGGAATGTCCTGTGTCACCGGCAAGGTGCTCAGGTTTGTCGCCGTGATTCAAGTCCATCAATATGCATCAAACCCATGGGACCTGTGCACTTTTCTCTATGCATATGGTATTTCAATAAGCATTATACTCAAAACTCTTCCACTTACAAGTTGTGTGACCTTGGACAAATTATCCAACCCAACTGAACCTTAAATTCTGCATCTTTAACATAAGGATCCCTTTCTCAGGGATTTTGTGAGATTCAAATCTGATAATACGTGTCAAGTGCTTAGCAAAGTGCCTCGCACATACTGAATGAAAATAAAAGTCTGCTGTTACTATTACTGACCATTTGAGAACTGAAAAGGAGGGGAGATCACCATACATACCCACTTTGAACAAACGTGACTTTTATGACACATGAATTTAGCTGCGTAACCAGATGAGTAGATTCAAATCTGCCACTTGCTACTTCCGTTATTTTTGGTGAAAGATTTAACCTCTCTGAGACTTCATTTTCTCAGTTATAAAAGGGAATAAGATCATGGGTTTGTCTGTGTGTGGAGAGAATTTCACAAAGGATTAGAAGTGGAAGGCAGGGCCAAGCGAAGGGAATTGGGAACTACAGAAGTCTGCCTATGTTTTGGTGTGTGCATGTGCGCATGTGCGCACGTGTGAATGCGTGAGTTATTTTTAAAGCGTGAAGGCAAATACCAGGGAAAACCTCCGACTGAGGGGAGGGAGGGCCGCACCGAGCGGGAGTGAGCTGAGGCCACGGGCAGGCCTGCTCCTTTTCATCCCGTCCCTTGTGGTGCAGCCTTGGAACGGTGTGCATCTACTTTGATGTCAGATTAAATTTTAATGTAACATTATTTACTTCAAAAATACGTAGCTAGGTCCTACCAAATTAGAAAATGGTTAAAGGGAAGCTTCAAACTAAGCTGATCGATACCAAGTTCAAGGAGAAAACGACAACATTTAAACCACTTCAATACACCCATAATTCAGCCTCTCAATCATAGTGCAGAGTGTGGGTGGCACAGAGATGCTAACTTTAAGTGAGCCCACAGATGCTTGACTTCCTCTATTATTAGTTAGAGAACCACCTGTTACTAGGGAACTGCCTATTTTTAACTAATTCAAGTCTACTTAAAGACCCCAGGAATCAGAAAAGAAATGCTGGCTGTAACACTTTTTCTTTCTTTATCTCCTTCTTTTAAAAATAAATATCTAAGTAGCATGTGGAACATGGGGTTGAAACTTATGCTTCATGTGACTCTAAGGTTTTATTTTCCCCCGTAAGTAACACAGTGGTTGCATACATAGGAAGGTGATACTAATTCATAGTTCCCTGACATACACTGACCCCTGGGGTATTCTTATACAGGGCCACTTAACAGAACTCAATCCTGATTTCCAGTTCATACGAACTGTTTACAAAGATCTTGGAGAAGAGGGTATCAAAGCACAGAAACTCGGCAGAGTGAGGTTAAGGGTCATAGCAGGACCCACACCCCCAACTTAGGTTATCTGATTTAACACACTAGAAAGAACTGAAAACAACTTCTCAACTTCTGGCGCACAGAAAGTGCCCAACAAATGTTGGCTCTCACACCGTTGTTACTGAGGGACATCGCGGTCCAGATGGTTAAACTGCCTGAAGAGGAACCGAGGCTCTGTCACTTACCGGCTGCACAACTCTAGTCAAGATACTAAACCTCTGGGTGCCTCAGTTTCCTCATCTTCAGAATGGGAACAACACAGTTTCTGCCTCACAGGGAGGTGGTGAGGACTAAAAGAGAAATTTTAAGCATTTAGAACAGTACCTGGCATATTATAAGTCTTCAGTAAATGTTACCTCTCATTATTCTTCTTACTTCACACATTTGAAATAACAAATCCCTTTCTTATTCCAATTCAAAACTTCGGATGCTAAAAATACTGTAACAAAATGCCACAGAAAAAAACTGATTTAAACTGTGCCACGAATCTACACATCATTATTGATGCCAACCTTTACAAAAGAAGAGCCAAGAAACCTACAGCCTTTTGGCCACAGAAACCACGAGAAGCAGAAGTAAATATGAGGGCAGAAACACACTCTTTCATTTAAGCATGTTTGGTAAACTTCATGTACACCATTTAGGTCGGCCTGCCTATTACCTCAGACAGGAAGAGGAAGGAAAAAACAAAATACTCTTTTTGGTGGCACTGTTTTAATCCGGCCAATGTGTACGAACGCTCGCAGCTCTACAGGCCTCCCACCCACCACTGCGGCGCTGAGGGCTAAGCCTGAGAAGGGCAGTCCATCCTCACCCGTTTTTCCACAAGTTTCAATTAGCACAGAAACGTGCACGTGATTCTCAACTGCGAGCACAGGAACGTGAAACAGTGGGAAATTTGGGTGGGTGATTTTTTTTTTTTTTTGCTTTCTAAAAAGAGTCGAATCCAGGCCCTGGCCGGGTAGCTCAGTCAATTGAGTGTCATCCCAACACCCCAAGGTGGAAGGCTGGATGTCCTGTCGGGGCACGTGCAAGAAGCAACCAATGAAGGCACGCTCAAGTGGGACAGCAAATCGGTATTTCTCATTCTCTCTTGCTAAAACCAGTAATGTTTTTTAAAAAGTTGAATTCAAACTCAAAGGATTAAAGAACGAATAGTAAGGCTGTCATACTTTGTAAAATTAAAACCTGAAAGAAAACTTATTCATTCTCTCTCTCTCTCTTTCCCCCTCCCTCCCTCCTCAACTCCTATGGCTATTCAGGTGCTTTCCCCAAACTATCTGAACTCCTCTGTAGGTCCACAAACAAGAGATCCATTGTGCAGATCTGTAAATTGTATGACATCACTGAAACAAGCACCAATCGGTATCACAAACAGTTTATGTCTCCAAGGATACCAGGGACTTGCAATCCCCTGCAGTTACACAAACCCAGGAGCTGGACCTTCCGAACAATGCCAGAAGCCTGCCCACTTTCTCTCTATTTAAGTCACTGTTTCCAGCGGGAAAGGACACTGATTTCACTCCAATAATTCCTCCAAATAATATACTCAGCAACATTCCTCAATCATTCAATTATTGACTTTTATATCCTCAACATAATGACAGCAAAAAAGAGGATTAAGGATATACACAGCCCCATTAACAGAAAGACTTGGAAGGCTGGCCTGGAGTCCCTTAATGAAAGTTCACAGTATAGATTTTTAAAATGCAGTGCACATAAACACTTCTGATTAATCCTTACAGTAATGTTCCTCTGTGTTAATAGTACCCATTTAGCAACATAAAAAATAATGTGCCTCTGTGTTAGGCAGTACCTATTTAGTAACATAAAAAAATAATTTCTTCCTGTGTGACTTTCGTAGGAAAGCTATTTTTCCTTACTTAATATTAGCCTTGAAATCACATATGAATTTAGCACGTTAACTTGTTTTATTCTAGCTAGAATAACTACTGCAATGTGGGGACACAGGCTAAGAGCAAGGTATGCCCAACTATATCACTGTTAAAAGTCAAACAAGTTTCCAGTCCTTGATAAGTTTCCCCTTTAAAAGGTGGTACTTAGGACTGATTTGTTACAAAGGGTCTACACCTAAGCTCTTCTCTAATATCTGTTTACCCGGAGTTAGAACTACATAGTTACACTGTCTTTACATTAACTTCATTTGTGGAATGTTTTCAGTTAATTACGTGTGCCATGTAGAGTTTCGATAGTTCCAAAGTTCTCATTTTTCTATTTAGGAGATAAGTATTTTAAGTACGTATTTCTCAGATGCAGGCTGGAAACTGACAAGAAGAAGAGGAAGAACTCCCAGACTGCAGTCCGAGTTCCCGAGAGCCGTCTGACCCGGCCGGCGGCAGCAGGCAGCTCAGAGTGACACCAGTGCAAAGCCACGCCCTGCGGCTTCTCCCTTCATATTAACTCACATTAGACGGTTCCAATGACGGGACTGCAGGGCAGAGGGAGTTTCTGTTTAGTAATTTTTGCATTTTTAAGAATATTATTTGTTACAAACTCTTTTGGATAAAAGTTGTGTTTAGATGCCTATTTTAAGTCAAGTTATTAATATATTTTAGGGAGCTTTTTATAACATATTTTAAAATACATTTTAGGGAGCTTATACATCGCTTGGTACTTTGAAGATATATCTTACATTTTTCTAAGCTTTGAAAAAGTCAGAATCTCATGCAAATGGTTTCTTTAATCGTTCTTAAAACTTTTTTTAACAGACAGTAATATGAAGAACTGAATGGTGTGTGTAAAGGGTGATTATAAGACCCTCAAAATATAGGAGGCAGATATAAGATTTTATTTTGATTGTAGAAAGCTGTTGTGTGCTTTATACAATATAAGTCCCCAAGAGCCTCCAGAAGTAACAAATACTGTGTCATCAGTCTCCTTGTGAGAATCAATCGGAAACTGTGGAGAGGTATCTACTGAATTTAATGAAGCAGCAGTACAGTTCTGAAACAAAAGGAAGTTTAAAACACACGTCTCAACGGCAACAACCAGAACGAAGAACCAGGTCAAGGGTTCTGTGCTCTCTAGTTCACAGTCAAGTTGAGTTTTCCGAGCGCGTGCATCTTCACCAAATCGACATTTACATGCCGGTGTGTGACTGCAAAAGTCTTAGAAATTACGGTGTGACTACTACAAAACCAATGCTCTGGGTATTTTGATGAGGTTACTTACTCAGAACATAGAAAGACTATGAGTTACAGAAATACAATAACACCAAATATTTTTTTACTTGTAAGCTGACATGTCTTTTCTCCTTTGAAAGATGCTAAAAACGGTTTTGTGTGAATTGCACAGTTAATTGATTTTAAAAGCTGAGAGCAAAGTCATACTGTTAAACATAGTGAAAAATTTAAATAAATATATTAGATAATATTTCAATTCTAATCAACTTTAGCAAGAATAAGGTGAATAGCAAGTACCCTAAAATCATAAAATTTAAAAAATACATCCTTATTAAACCCGTTTTCTTAACAACAGTTGCCTTTCATATGTCACTCTTTGGTTTACTATCATGTCATCTTTCATACGCAGGTTTAAATTTCCACTTGTCAAATGATGTTTTTTGTATTACTGACACAATGTGATTTGTACAGTTTGGTACGACACTGAACAGAAGTCTTAATAAGAACTCTATAAAATGTTAACAGAAGGGAAGACAGTACAAGAAGGTAAGACTACAAGCAAATACACACAAAAGACACCAAACTTTCTTGGATTTCTGAGTGTGCTAAACCAATGATTATTAAATTGACTCTAAAAGTAACAAAATTGATATCTATTAAGAAAGCAAAACAAACTTCACATATAGGTCTAAAATAGAATTTTTTTTTGTTCCGTTAACTCAAACTGCAAAGGCTGTATGTAGCTGTACTCCACACTACAGTCTAAAACGCACATACCAGTTTAACAGTGTCTGTGAGATTAAAACATGTGTAGCTTGTTTGGAAAGAGTTCTTTATAACAGCTCTACTGAAATACAATTCACAGAGAACACAGTCCACCCGCTCAGAGTGCACAACCGAAGGGGAGTAGTACACTCCCATCTGGGCAGCCACCACCTGCGCTGATGGTTAGAACATTTCCATCACTTCAGAGAGGAGTCCCGTCATGCTTCACTCTCCATTTCGTCTCATTCCCCTCCTCACCCCTAAGAAACCCCTGATCTCCATACATACATACAGCTCTTATAGCTACTTCATATGAATGGAATCACACAATTCGTGGCCTTTTTTATTCTGCATAACATTTTTAAAGACTCATCCATGTGGCAGGCACTATTACGCCACTGCATGGATATACCACATTGAGCTCCATTCACCAGTCACCGGACATTTTAATTGTTTCCACCTTTCGGCTCTCGCGAATAACGCTGCTATATACATTCATGTACAAGTTTTTATGTAGACATATGTTTTCATTTATGCTGAGTGATTATCTAGAAGTACAACTGTTGAGTCATATGGTTACTCTACGTTTAGTTGTTTGAGGAACTGCCAGGTTCTTTTCCAAAGCAGCCGCACCATTTTATATTCCTAGCAGCAATGCACGAGGGTTCCGATTTCTCAACATCCTCGTCAATACCTGCTGCCATCCACTCTTTGGTTCTAGCCACCCCAACATGTATGAAGTGGTTTTGTCAACTTTAATGAGGTGCGATGACATATAAAACTGTAATATATTTAAATTGTACAACATGATCTGATATACATATAAATGGTGAAGGAATTCCCTCCACTGAGTTCATTAACATACTCATCACTCCACAGTTACCTTTTTAGTTTGGAATGAGGACACTTAAGCTCTACTGACTCAGGAAATTTCAGTTGCACAACGTAGTATTATCTGGCATAGCCATCCTGTTACACATTGCAAGAGCCAAAGGCCTTATTCATACTGTAACTGAAAGTTCGTGTACTTTTACCAACTTCTATTTCCCCAACCACAGCTCCTGATTTCGATGTTGTTCTCTATGAGATTCCACTTATGAGTGACACACGCAGTGTCTGTTTTCCTGCGTCTGGCTTATTTCACATAGTGCGACACCTTCCAGGTGCATCCATCCCGCTGTAAACAGCAGGACTGCCTTCTTTTCCGAAGTTGAAAAATATTCCGTTTTATGTGAACACATGTTTTGCTTTATCCATTCATCCATAGACAGACATTTACGTTGTTTCCAAACCTTTGCTACTGTGCATAGTTCTGCCATGAGCACAGGAGTGCAGGTATGTCTTCAGGATAATGATTTTATTTCCTCCGGATAGGCATCCCAGACACAGGACTGCTGGATCACGTGGTGCTTCTATTTTTAGTTTCTTGGGGAGACTCCACACTGTTTTCCACAGTGGCTGCACCAGTCTACACGCCCATCAACGGGGTAAAAGGGGCCCCTTTCACCCACCTCCTCTGCAGTGCTCATTATCCTCGTCTTTGAGATACTAGCCGTAGTGGGTGGGAGGTGGCATCTCACGGTTTCAACTTGAAGTTTTCTGCTTATTAGTGATATTGAGCACCTTTTCATATGCCTTATAATTTTATGTCTTCTTTGGGAAAAGGTTTATTCAAATCCTTTGCCCAGTTTTTAACTGGTTGGGATTGTTTTTTGTTTTGTTTTCTTTTTTTTTTTCTTTGCTATTGAGTTGTACGAGTTCCTTGGATATTTTGGATATTAACCCCTTATCAGATCCTTGATTTGCAAATATTTTCTCCCATTCTGTGGGGATTGTTGTCTTTCTTGTTCTCTCAGTGGTATCCTTTAATGAACCAAAGTTTAAGTTTTGATGAGGTTCCAATGATGTTTTTTCTTTTGCTGCTCAGGCTTTTGGTGTTATATCTAGAAATCCTTCGCCAAAGCCAAGGTCATGAAGATATACTTCTCTATTAATTCTTCCGAGAGTATTATGGTTATAGTTCCTGCACAAAAGTCTTTGATCCATTTTGAGTTTATTATGTATCTGCTGTGCTGGTGCCTATTTTTGCATGTGCCTATCAAGTTGTCCCAGCACCATTTTTGAATATGCTTTTCTTCCCCCCATTGAATAATCTCCGTGCCCTTGTTGAAAATCAGATGACCGTGGTTGTATTTCTGGACTCTCAATTCTATTCCACTGGTACATCTCCAAGCAAGCACTACATTATCTTGTATTGATACTTTGTAATAAACTGCAAGACTGGTCAATGTGAGTCCTCCTACTTTGTTCTTTTTCATTTTCAAGATTGCTTTGCATATTCAGGTTCCCTACAATTCCGTCTGAATTTTAGAATTAGTTTATCATTAAAAAAAAATCAGCTACCGTTCTGATGGGGATTGCATTACATCTGTAGGTCAGTTTAGGGAATATTGCCATCTTAATGATACATCTTCTAATTTATAAACATGAGATTTTTAAAATGTATTTAGATTTTTCATAATTTCTTCCAATTGTGTTTTGAAGTTTTCAGAGTAAAAGTTCGGCGCTTCGTTTGTTTAATTCATTCCTAAGTGTTTTATTCTTTTCGCTGTTATTGTGAGTGCAGCTGTTTCCTGAATTTCACTTTGGATCGCTCATCGCAGGTATATAAGAAATACCACTGATTTTTCTTTCAGTATATTCATCGTGTACCCTGCAACTCTGGTGAATTCATATACTACACAATTTTTCAGTTGATTTCTTAGGATACTACTATACTTGAACATGTCATTTGCAAATATAGTTTTATGTCCTTTTTCTCAACCTGGATGCCTTTTCTTTCTTTCTGTTGTCCCGCCGCTTTGGCTAGAACCTCCAGCAAAATGTCGAGATAAGAAGAGGTCTCTCGGGAGCAGGGCTCATGTCTTTATGAAAAAGGGGCGATTTGGAGACACAGAAGAGACACTCAAAGAGGAAAGCCATGTGCTGATGGAGACACAGGCTGCAGTGACAGAGCTAGAAGCCAAGGAATGCCAAGGGCTGGCAGCACACACCTGGAGCTAGGAGAGGGGCACAGAACAGAGTCTCTCCCTCTGAGCCTTTGAAGGGAACCAGCCCCACTGACATCTCGGTTTCAGACTTCCGGTCTCCTGAACTGCGAGAAACTAAATTTCTATTGCTGTGAGCCACCCAGTTTGCTGTAATTTGTTACAGCAGTCCTAGGAAACGAATACAAAGGCTATTGTGGTAATCCAGACAAGAGAAATAGTAGATTTGGGCCAGCGAGGTGATAGAAAAAAGGAAAGTCGTATTACAGAAATATTCGAGTGGTAAAAAATAAATAAATAAAAACCACGGAACTTGATGATAAACTAGATTGGGGACAGAAAGGGAGAATGAGTGCTGAGGAAGAACTCTCAGTTTCTGAATTACCCAACCAGACGGCAGACTGCGATTCTTAATGTCTCTCAGCACTTGATCCTTTTCTAAAAACAACTATTGTATCGTAAACTTTTTGCCTTTAGTTTCTGCACAAAAATTCCTTCTTGAGCTTTCTGGGTCAAAGCCTGTGTTCCAATCTTAATAACTAATAGTCTATTTCATTCCTCTTTCACTAAGCAGCCTTTCAGAGACCTGCAACGGAAACACACACCGAACCAGAGAGGGACTGATGGCCGGTCCCAAGGCGTCAAACCAAAAGTCCCCTTAGAAAACAAAACTGCACTGCCCAGTCATCATGCAGCTCCGAAAATTAAAGTTCAGAGTTGACATTTCATTTAAATACCCACACCCATACTGCCACGCCAGTGGGGTAAGATACTCCTAGCGTCTCCTTCAAGGAGTCTCCTTCAAGGATAAGTGAGTCGCGAGACCCCGGAGGACGTGCACTGTGCAGGCCTCCGTCACCCACAGCTGGGGTGCGGCCACGCCGGTCTTACACTGGGGAGTGCAACAATTCACAGGTTCGGAACGTAATTTTCCACTTTAGTTTACTTTCAAATCTTGAATTTCTTTCAACTCCTCAGGATTACTTCTGAAATGAAAATTATTCAGGCTAAATCATACTCTCAAAGTGAATTATAGGGAAATTATTTGAACAAAAAGCCTCCCAAGATCATTTTTTCAAGCTACACAAGTTTTCATAGGAAACGTAGCTATTTTCCTTTATTGAAAAAATCAGAGCCCGGCTGGTGTGGCTGGGAGGACTGAGTGCAGGCCTGTGAACTGGAGGGTCACCGGTAGAGCTTCCAGCTGCGGCACGTGCCTGGGCTGCGGGTCGGGTCTCCGGCGCGGAGCACGTGAGAGGCAGCCACACGTTGGTGTTTCTCTCCTTCTCTTTCTCTCTCCTTTCCCCTCTCTCTAAAAATAAGTAAATAAAAATCTTAAAAATATATATAAATTAGCTCTGGCTGGACTGGCTCAGTGGATTGAGCACTGGCCTGTGCACCATAGGGTCGCTGGTTCAATTCCCAGTCAGGGCATATGCCTGGGCTGCAGGCCAGGTCCTGGTCACGGGTGTGCGAGAGACAACCACACACTCACATTTCTCTCCCCCTCTCCATCCCTTCCCCTCTCTAAAATAAATAAGTAAATAATCTAAAAAAATTATAAATTAGCACTGATTCTGGACCTCAATGAGAAATTAATTTGGCAAATTTGAAACCTTTATGTATATATCTTTTCTGAACTGACCATTTAATTCTTTACAGTTCATAAAAACATTCAGATAAATGTAGCTAATTCAAAGTAATCACATGTTGTATAAAATTTCATTTCACATACTACCTCTACTTGCCACTAACTTTGAAAAGATTAGCTATACCATTAATGACAATAAAAGAACTAAGTAAATAGTTATATTTTTATTTTCTCCACTAGACTGTAAGTATCTGAGGGAAAAAATTGTCTCACTTTTTTCCATGACAGCTACTTGATCACTGATTATTCAACTGACTTCATTAAAATATAATTCTACTGTGGCAGGGGAAGAGGCTAAATGTTCTTTTAAGGTACATTTTAGCCCATATTTTATTCTCATTATAATTAATCAACCATTCCTCATCCCCATTTTCATCCTTTTTCATTTCTTTAGAAAGAATTTAATTAAAAGCTACATTTTAATTAAAACTAAGTAGACAAATGAGAAATTATTGTTCAGTCATTATCAATAATTTAGGTATACTGATTTTTACACGTATTACTGATATGTCACTTCAGTGATGAAGAAAACACAACAGGAAATGTTCTAACATAAGTATCAACACCCCCATATTATACATTAATATAATTTTGGGTTACTAGTTAAACAAATTAGAAACCATACATATTTAATGAGCAAGTTAATGTCACACTGAGATGAATAGAATTATAAGCCTATATAGCACCTTTTCTCCCACAGATCTCAAAGCATTTTTCCAAAATTTCCTCTACCATCTCACATAAAGTGAGCAGATGGCACGATTCTTCTGTCTTTAAGATGGCAAGATTTAGACACAAGAAGGTTAAGCAGTTTCCCAAAGAGTCCAAGTGATTCAGGATCAAAACAGAAATCGAACCCCAATCTCCCGGCTCTTAATCCCACGCTGACACTGCTGGTCCTCAATTAACTCTTGCCTTTTCTGACGTCAGGATTTAAAAAGCAGCTGCAGTAACAGCACCAGCATGCACAACCTCACGGAAGCCTCAGAGCACCCTTGTGAGGTCGGCACTGTCACTACTCCCATGTGTCACACACCGGGACTGGGACACAGAGAATCCGAGTGTGCTGGTCACAGTCACATTGTCGGTAACTGGGGACATCAGGGTCTGAACCGAAGTCACCTGATTCTACCGTCCACAGTCATAACCAATGCACGCTGCACTGGGGCCAGCGAAGGAGTCGGAGACCGGGGGTCTCACCGAACTACAGTTTGTACTAGCCAGCAACTCCATTTGTACAGAATGACCACACGGCCCAGATTACAACTTGTTGTCCCACAGCAATGAGCAGTGCCCCTTCTCAACCTTTGCAAAGCTTCTCTGTTTAGATTACAAATTATAAGATCTTTATATTAGGCATTTCTTCTACCTTCTCTTGACTTTACTCATCTGTAAAATAAAGATACTGGATTAGAGGACTTCCCATGTATTTCAGGTAAAGTATAAGGACACAGATATGTAGGAGGGCTTCTGCCTATATAAGTATTTGTTGTAGTCCTCACAGATATAAATTTTCATAGAAAAATAAAAGTTTACTGAACACAAAAGTTCCACCAGTTAAACGACCCTCTATGTAAATCAGCCCTCACATGAACACCACGCAGCCTTGAACCCTCATTAAATACTCTGAATCCTGTAGGAGTGCAAAGTAGCGGCACAAACTGCTGAACTTGCGAAAGACAGGGTTTTACCAAGCTGGTGAGAGCCACGTCGAAAAAGAACTCAGATTTCATGCAGAAGCTCCAATAAGGGAGGCTCCAGAGAGAAGGGCTGTCTCAGCTAACGACTGCAGAAGATCCCTGTAGAAGATCACAGGCCCGGCAGGCTAAACCCAAATATGAATAACAAAGGATTTAGAAAGAGCCTTGGGCCAGACCATGGTATAAACTCATTTCTTCATCCTGCTCCCTGCTAAATGAAACTATGTGACTTGGAACTTCAAAAGGCAGCCGTAGAACTCTGAAACACGAAAAAAGACGGACTTGCTAGGACCCGTGGAGCAGGAGGAGCAATATAGAGGCAGGACACCTTCCAAGACCCAGTTCCACAGAAGGAGGTGACCCAAAGCCTTGCCCGAACAACAGAAAGGGGCCTGGGTAGGCTCCTTCCTTTCAACACTCGGAAGCCCGACAGCACCTGCATGGCGGTCCTGTAGGGAAGTCTGCAGATTGTGAGCAGTAAAGGGAACCCTTGTCCTCCCCCTCCAGAACTGAGACTAGCCTCCCCCACTGAGACACACCAGGTACCCGGTAACAGGGGCACTGAACGAGGGACCCTCCACCACAAGAGCCCAGCCTGGGAACTGTTCTCCACCTCCCAGAGGCGGGGCGACCCTGTCACAGCAGCCTACCCCAGAGAGCCTCTGTCCCCATGGGCTGGAGACTCCCTCCCCCTCCCGGAGGACAGAGGCCCTGCTCTGGGGAAGCTCATTCTGCTCCCTCAGCCAGCACCAGTGGAGACGAGGAGGAGGCCCACATAAACCAAGCAGACCAAAACAGGACTGCAGAAAGACATGAAAAGTAAATTGTCATAGGAACCATCCCCTCAACATTAGGCTTGTAGCTACACGCTAAACCTAAAGAGGTTGACAGCCTGCTAAAATAAAAGACTCAAAAAGGACCTACAGTTTCTTAACTTCACAGCCAAAACGTTCCAAATTCTATTGAAAAAAAAAATCCATCACACCAAGCAACAGGAATATCACAACTCGAATGCAGAAAGACAGCCACCTGAGATCATTCAGACGCTGACTGATCTGAGAAGGGATTTGAAGCAGCCATCACAACATGCTTCAAAAGCGACTGGAAATTACTGAGGAACACATTTTTAAGAGTTGAATACCTTAGCAAAGAAATAAAAGTTATAGAAAGAACTGCGTGAAAATTATAGAACTGAAAATACAGTGACAAACACAATAGTAAGGTGGAGAAGACAGAAGACAGAACCCGCGAACTTGAGGACAGATCAACAGCATTTACTGAATATGAGCGACAGCGAGCAGAGGGACTTGAACAGATAGACTTTTTTAAAATGACCTGTAGGCAATATCAAAAGATCCAACTTCCACATCAGCGGGGCCCCAGGGGAGGAAAAATAGAGCAGGGACAAACAAACACTTGAAAAAATAGTGGCTGAAGACCTCCCGAAAGCAAAGCAAAAGACATAAACCTCCAGATTCAAGAAGTCGGGCAAAGCCGAAGAAATCCAAGACGAGACATAGCATAATTAAACTTCTGAAAGCTAAGGACAAACAATCAATCTTGAAAGCAGTCAGAAAAGGTGACGTGTTACCTCTTGGGGAACACCAATCCAAATGACAGTAGATTTCTCCTCTAAAGCCACAAAGAAAGTAGGACAAAATTCTTCAAGTGCTGAAAGAAAATTGTCCACTGCAAGTTCTGTACCTGGTGAAACTACCCTCGTGGAGTGAGGTGGCAACGAAGGCAGTCTCAGACGGAGAAAAACTGAAAGAGCCTGTCCCTAGCAGACTCAACCCTAAAGAGTGGCGAAAGGGAGTCCTTCCAACAGAAATAAAATAAAAGACAGAATTTCAGAGCATTGGAAAGGAAGAAAAAATATTGGACAGAGCAGAAAAATGAGGACATATTCTAGCCTGCTCATGAATTTATACACATTTGATTAAATCAAAAATTATAATACTATGTGATACTTACCAAATGCTAATACCAGCAGATTGTGATGTCACATATTAGTATTGTGAACACCTCTGAAGCAGCCACTAACAAAACTACACAAAAAGAGACACTAAAAAACACTTACGAACAAATCAAGAAAACAGACCTGTGGACGAAATAAGGCAATTCTCCATCCTCATGCTCTGAACAGCGTTCCTTGAGTGAGGGACCACTGGACCGAGGGGAGCACTAGGTGTAAACACCCAGTGGTGTTCATTAAAGTGGTGAGTATTAAAGAATGAAGTGCTCTTGATGTACAATATCAAGAGATCTCTGAGCCACGTTATAAAATAAGCAGCAAAACGACACTGAAAATTCCTATGGAAAGTGCTCTCCACACTAAGTGGTCCAGTTAAAGCAACTGCATGTGCCTCCCCGCACGCGTGCGTGTGTCTGGGAAGGGGGGTGACCTTCATTTGTTCTCTCATCATCTGCACTGAACTGTGAGCAAACGAAGAGTCAGGAAACCCGCCTGAGATACTGCATCGGTATGTTGGTAGGCTGCTCGCCACCCTTTGCTCGCTTTTCCCCGTGCAGTCTCTGGTCATCCATCTCCCATGGAGGAAGGGAAGGGACTGAGTACGGGCTTGAATCTGACCCAGGACCAAGCCTCGTCTACAGCCCTACCACTCTGACAGTGCCCAGTCTCGCCCCATCCAGGCTCAACTCACCCTAGTGACATTAACGTAAAGACGGACAGAGGTGTCAGACTGGGGGAGGATCCAGGCCTAATTCTCAGGGTCACCCTTCTCATTTCCAAATCCACAGCTCTCTTTGAAGAGCAAAGAGCTTCCTTCTGGAAATTTCCCCATATATAAGGTGTTTCTCGCCATACACTAAGTGAATTTATTACTTTTTTCCCAAGGCACTTATTATCCAATAACACATTTGAAAGGGTTTGAAAACTATAAAAAACTAAAAAAAAATAGACAAATACTTTTGCTGCTTATTTTATAATGTGGCTCAGAGATCTCTTGATGTTTGTACACCAAGAGCACTTCATTCTGAATGAACTCACCACCGCGTACCTTCTCCCAAGCACAGACATGATTCACATCGGAACCCTCACTGAGGACACGTGAGTTCTACACATGCGGCATTCCGGAGGGGCATGATCATCAAATATATTCAGGTATACTCACAAATGCACCCTAATTTTTCATTCTATTTAAAAACTGTAAATTATTTACTCTTTCCTGTGCTATATTCCTACACTTTTATTTTAAAACTGTGCTGTTAAACTAAAATAACTGCAACAGAATATAACAGAAGGACTTAATTTTCCAGTAAACTGAAATAGGCATAAATTAAAAAAAAAAAGAGCCTTGAAAGAACTAACAAATTCTTCCAGTGATTTTATTTTTAAAAATTCACTTATTATGTACTATATATAATTGTGCAAAGAATGTAAAATGTGAAGGAGGTCACAACTCACAATCATACACTATTTTTCAGAAAAAAACACTCCCAGTTCTATTTATTTTAATGATGAGTGCACAGTTGCAATTATAACCTAAATTTTGTTTAATAGAGAAAATTCTCAATAACCCTCTTCCCCCACCCCATACACACACATATATGTTAATATGTTACTTAGTACGAAATTCTGGCAACCGCTTTAAATGATTTACCATATTTTGCCAGGTATAATGCATTCCCGTGTTTTGGGCCCAAACTTTCAGGAAAAAAAATCTTTTGTATTAACTTTTTAATTATTTATTTACTTATATTTAAAAACAAAATTGATTACCATATTCCAGGGTATTCCTTTGCATATGGATATCATTACTGCTTTCTAGAATCATACTTTTAATGTATGAGCATTAGTAAAAGAACTTAAAACATTTATATAGATACAGAATTAGCCCTGGCTGGCGTAGCTCAGTGGATTGAGCGCGGGTTGCGAACCAAAGCAACGTAGGTTCGATTCCCAGTCAGGGCACATGCCTGGGTTGCAGGCCACGGCCCCCAGCAACCACACACTGATGTTTCTCTCTCTCTTTCTCCCTCCCTTCCCTCTCTAAAAATAAAATAAATAAAATCTTAAAAAAAACAATAATCATTTTTTTAAAAAAGATACAGAATTAGTATATCCATGTAATGCTCATCCTTAGTTTTCCCTCAAAAATTTGGGCAAAAAATGGGCATTATGCACGGCAAAATACGGTAGTTTGAGTGGTATTATTCCAATACCATTTACTCTTGAATAAAAGGTCCTTTCACATCTAATATTTGAACTAGTCTAATGCAGACAAAGAAAACTGGCTAAAAATAACAAAAATGGCTCCGTTACACTGTTTAAATGGACATTCCTCATTGGTTAAAAACTGTAATGAATACTAGGCTCCAGAAGAGATGGGATTCACAAGGAAATACTGAGTTTCTTCTGTTTTTTTTTTTTTTTAAATGACACACTTAGAATTCTACAGAAAATACAAACAGGAAAGCATCATTCAAAGGAGTACAGTATCAACCTAGCTGGGGACTTGCAGCAATATCTGAGACATGGCCGTCACTCTAATAAATGAAAACAAAGGCTAGAGAGGATTAATAAACCAGCTACAGTCACGATGTACCACGGTGTTCATACAACACCATTTGAAAGGCCATGAACCTAAAATAAAGTCACAGGACAAAAAAACAACTCAACAAATGAATATTAAATATAAAGTAACCAAATATAGAAATTTGAGTTAAATACTTTGCTTGATTATGGATCAAGCTGGACACTGAAATGTTAAGAAATACAAAATTTTTTTTAAATTTTAATTTAAAAACATAAACATAAATTCAAAATTAAAAAAAACATTTTTTATGCCATTTATCTGTGTTTAAGAAACTAGGAAGAGGTCTTTTTTACTTGACTTCAAGGGCACCTCTGTCCAGCTCAAGGAGCAATATTACAAGAGGGCTTATTTTTTAAAGCTCCTCCTTTAGGATGTGATGGAGAGAACTGGAGTAAACACAACCTGAACACCAGAAGGAGTGCCTAGCCGCCGCATACCAGAACCATCACATAATCTCAGAGCATGTCCCTTTTCTGAGACTCTGGCAAGTACTACTGTGAAATGGATGAGATCCATTAGGTCGTTTTCAGCAGTCCCTTAAGACGGAGAGTAACGTCTAAATACTTTGAATCAAAAAAATGTTCTTTATAATTTGCTTAAAATACCATCCCTACTAGGTAGGAATGTTAATTATGCCTTTTGTAAACACAGCTTAAAGAATGAAATCACGAAGTACCCATGGCAGCTATCATTATTTAACATGTATTGTCAGTAATTTACTGTACATTTTTCTGCCACTAACATAAAACCTTCACTGGTATTTACAGTACATCCATTACATATGAAGTAGTTCACGAAATATATACCAGGCATGGACTCTGCCTATCTTGAAAAAAAAACCAAAACAAAAAAAAACCCCTTGAATCTGAGAATAAACCCACAAACGCTGACAACTCATATGCCCTAACCGACAGACACCGCTTTATTCCAGAACAACAAACCACACACACAGCATTCAAAATACCCCTTACTTTGACGAAGGTTATGGTTATATGAGCGCTAAGTTATAGTTGAGCTGGTGTCCCATAAGATTCAAGCTATTTTGACATTTTGGTGGCAACATCTAAGAGTGTGGGCACAACACAGGATTTCCATTTTGTAAAGGCAAGTGAACAAAATAATCACCAACAAATCCCAAAACTAAAAACTAAGAGGAAAAGAAATTCAGGGTATCTCAGTGAGGAAATTCACATGAGAGAGACAGGAAAAAATGCCTGCGGTTTACTGACTAAAGCTCAGTCACCGAGAACCTGTGGACTCACATGGATAGGTTTCACGATCGGAGTCGGAGTCATCACCCGTCCTCCTCCTCTCTCTGCCTCCTCACACAGACACACTGGCCTCGAGCGTGAGAAGTGGGCCACAGACTGCCTCAGGCACATAAAAATAAGACAATCATCCTGGCAATGAGGACAAATCGCCGTGTTCATGACAACCGAGCTTCTAGTGGGAAATGAAGTCACATAGAACCAAAAACATACTTACAGTTATGTTTTCAGCACAGGTGTAGGGAACTGTTAATTGCTGAAACTGCTCGATTAAGACTAAAGTATTATAAAATACCTGATACAAATATTTATTGCATAAATGACTGTATAGACATAAAACATGAATAAAAGAGCAAGGTTGTCACATGTTTAGAAAACAAATGGAAATCTAAATACGACTTAAGGTCTCAAAACACCAATCATTACTTTGGACTCCAGATACATCCTTTACAAAATATAAGGGTAAATGTATCCAAAAGGAATGAAAACATACATCCAAGTAAAAACATGTACATGATTTTTTTATAGCGGCACTGTTTGTAACAGCCCAAAAGTAAGGACAACTCAATGTCCATCAACTGATGAATACGTAAATAAAAATGTGGTACAGCCACACAATAAAATATTATTTAGTCACAAAAAGAAATGAAGTATTGCTAGATGTTACAACATGGACGAGCCTTGAGAACATTATGCTAAATGAAAGAGGCCACACACAGAGGCCACACATGTACGAGCCCATTCTGTGGAATCTACAGGCGCATCTGGAGATCTACAGACAGAAAGCACAGTCGTGGTTTCCTATACTGGGGCAGTGGCAGGGGCGGGTGGTAGTGAGGAAGTAACCGCTAGTAAGTGCTGAGGCTTTTGCTGGTGGTGTAAAACTGATACCAGCGTGGCACTACCAGGTACTACCCTGGGAATATACTCAGAACAACTAAACTGTACAGCAGGACACGTACCGTATGATTCCACCTGTGTAAGGTACCTGCGGGAGTCAGATTCGCAGAGACAGAAGGTAGAGTGGGGTCACAGGGGCTGGGGAGGGAAAAGCAGGCTGCCGTTGTCTGATGGGCGCAGAGCTTCTGTTTGGAAAGACGAAAATGTTCCGGAAATGGACATGGGTGATGGCCGCACACCAAAGTGAATGTACCTAATCCCACAGAACACTGCACTTAAAAAGGCTAAACTGGTAAATTTTGTGGTTAGGTACACGTTACCACAATTCTGAAACACCCAATTGAGTTCTATACTTTAAATGAGTAAGCTGTACGGTACACATGAACTATATCTCAATAAATCTGGTAAGCAAAAGTAAAGTGCGTGTGTGTGTGTAAAGTAGGAATACTACACCGGCCACCACTACCACGATGGGTAACCAACTCCAAGTCTATAATCCTGAAAGTGGAGTGGCTCAGCCAGTAGCCTCTGCTTAACCTGGAATGACATGGCCAATGTGCCAAGGTCAGGGCCCTCACACTACACAACCCCCTTCCACAGCTGAGTGACTTCCCACATCCGCTCCTGTGGCTCCAACGTCCGTGCCCTGACGACTTCCTGAGCATAGCATCACGTGGGAACTGACCTCCACTACTGTGCTCCTGCTCCATTACTCCTTGGGGCTCAGTGGGCGGAAACTCCCACGTTTCTGAAGAACTCCCACACATCAAATGCTCAGAGATCACAAACATGCAGGGGTAAGAACGGGGGCTTAGCATCAGAGAGACTGGGGCCCACCACTGACTAGCTGAGTAGTCTTAAGGAAACACCGTAACTGAACCTTTCTGAGTTTCTACTTCTTTACTTTTAAAGAAGTGAAGAATAACTCGACCCCCACGGAGGACTCAGAGAATTCAACCAGATGAACAGAACGTGTAAGAAGTGGCCAGAGTTTGAAACACCAAGCACGTAGAAATCACTGCACTTTCACTGTCTTACCCTCTGGACTCGCTCTACCTCTTTATTCTCAAATTTAAGTAAAAGAGTCACAATTTTTTCAGATCTATAAACCTGTCACTATTGATTCCTATTGCCCTGCATTACTCAAACTGTGTCAACCTAGCTTCCGAATATCTGTTTATTTGCGTCTCTGTGCTCATTTCACATCAACTCTTCTATAGTTCAGGTTTTTGGCACGTCTAACAAACTCGGGCACAATTTGATTGTATTTCTCCATCATCAGTCTGTTATGAATTTATTACCATTTATTCTGTTATCATTTATTCATGTCATCCATGCTACCATTAAAACTATCTTCCTAAAAAACAAAGCTTATATCCTACTTTAAAATCTGTTACCTTTGAAATCCAAAAGCCTTGGCTTGGCCCTGAGCACAGACTCTTTAAACGGTGACCCTTCACCCCTTTCTGGACACATCTATCCATGCTCTCATCCTACACGTTTTTCACTCTGTGAACTTGGCCTCCTGCCCCTCATTCCCTAGGTGTGCTCCAGGCCTTCACACTGCCCCCTCTGTCTACAATAACCCTAGAATACTCCCTTCCTTAGCTTGGGAGACTTTGATGAACCCAAATCTACTTCACATGACGTCCTGTCCAGGACTGTTACTCATCTGCTCAATGATCTGCTTGCTCGCGGTGTTGCAAACCACCAGAGGGTAGATAAGGGCTCCATGCACTTCCGTCTCGTCCTCAGTGGCAGGTGACGAAGGGAAACACAAAGGGAGTCAATGAGGGGGAAGATCCAGATCGGCTACGTTAAGAAATCAGAGCTCGCTGTGAAGAGCCTCAGATTAATGCTTCACTCCAAAGTAAGTCCAGAGACACCTAGTGTCTGGCATAAGGCACGTCATAAAGTTTCAACTAGTGGATAAACTATTGACCACAATACTTAAAACCAAGTGCCTTCTCATTTGTTGTTATTATTGTTGTATTTTTGGGTTTTGCTTCGCTTTTCAAGACTACTGGAGAGGCATGAGCAACTGCGAACCAAGGAGTCACTAATCTCTACAGACCCGGGGAGCAAAAAATGGCCTCATTGTGAAATACATCAAAAAAATATTATGTGGATCACTAGGCAAATTTTAAGAGTGGTCATCGAGAATTCTAGTTTTTAGTCTGGGCACTAAAATTAGAATCTCTTGTTTTGGAATCTGCGATTAACAGCAAATTCTAAAGCTGAAGAGACAGGTTCATGGTGCCACACCCCTGAGGAGACCATCAGATGGCACGCCTATGAAGAGATACATTCTATCCTAGGTTGGGGGTGGCTCAGCACTCAAGCAGCTAGGCATATTCTGGGAAAAGTACTGTGTGGTTGATGTCACCATTAACCACTGACAATAGTGGGTCAGATCCTTCCCATGGGATATCTCAATAATAGCTTCTGGTTACCTGAGGGTTCAGCAGTAATCAACGGCTCCTCAACTCAAATTTCTCGAAAATGAGCATGGAAAAAATAATGGCAGCCAGGAGAAGGTAGAATAACAGCTAAATAATCTTTTTTGGCAAATGAGCCAGAATATTTTAAACAAATGAAGCACCTAGCTAGGAATTTTTATTCCTTAGGATACTGGCTCTCTCCTATAGATTTATTAATTTACTGACAAGGTGAATTTAAGTTAAATAGCTTTGTTGTAGATTAAAAAATCAAGCCGGTCCATTATTTGTTAAGAAAAGTCTTTGTGTATAAGGCACACATATTTGCATTTTACTTGTCGGACTGCTCAGAAGCTGCACAGCCACGCGGACAGTGAGACCCGGCCGTGCAAGCGTGAGACCAATAGGACCAATTTTACTTTCAAGAATCGCTTCACTGGAGCCTTTAATACAAATTCACTGAGTAAAGCAAAGTAAAACATTCAAGTAGGTTTCTTACTGATTATGCCTAACAATTAGCTTAAATTTCATACTAACTTACTTAAATGAGCAAAAATAAATATAAATTTTGTTAATGGTGGAAGTTATTTTATTTGCACATACTAATGAACTGAAAATACAGAAAATAATTTTAAAAACATAAAACATCAAAATAAAACGAGAGAAACAGAAAAACAGTTATGATTAATAGTGAATGCAAAATTTTAAATCAGCTTTAAAAATCACTGAATAATAAAGGTACCCAAAATGAGTTCACTAAAGATAATTTCAAAATAGTTATTTATATGATTCTAAAATCCAGAAGAGGATTACATTTTATTTAATAGGTTAAAAAGTAATATACGGGTTTGATCTAAAAAGTCTTTCAATAATAGGATCCTAAAAAACACTGCATCATCTCAGAGGCAGGAACACAGAGATGACTTACAAAAAACATTCTAAAAATAAATGCTGGCATAGCTCAGCGAAAAAATACCTTAAAATAATTATCCACCATACATGGGCTATCATAGACATTCGATGCTAGTAAAATAACAGGGATACATGATATATAAATATATATATATAAATAAATGCCAATAAGGCACTTAATACAACCCGATATTCAACTCTGACACTCTAAAACAATAAACATAAGTTTTCTTAAATGTGAAAAAAGTTATTTAAATCTAGAGTCAAAATCATGTTTCCTATAATAACACTGGTTATTACCTCTAAAGATTGAAATAATCACAGGTGTTACCAGTAGTGTTGCTAAAAGTTTAACAAAGACCCCTCCTTGAAACACCATCACCTTCGATTTGCAACATCTCTGGGGCTGAAACAGTCCCACTATGGCTAATCTGAAGCTATCAACGCATGTCACTAAACAGAAGTGGGAACAGACGCACTGCCTCTGCCAGGTACCTCCAGCCCTCCACTGGGCACTACCACTGAGTTCTTACTATCAGTTACATGCAGCACCTGACAAATAATATCTTATTCAATTCTTACAACAACTTGACACCTGCGTCAGATAGGTTATGTCTGCTCTGTAGCAAAAGAGGCAGAGCCAGAATTCAACCCCAGGTCTGTCTAACTCCAACATAAGGACTAACCAGCATCATATTATATATAACGATCATCTATCTATCTGCTTCGTTCTTGAAATTAAAATTAAAATAATTCGTATTAAAATTAAATGCTTCATTTGGCAACTAAGGATTATGGCCTACTTTAGCGGTCTTCCTTATATTATTGTCTGTGATAAAATTTACAGGCTCTTTGACTTTGCAGGAAAAAGCCCTTCCTACTTTCAAAAACAGAAAAATCTGCTAAATAAGACAAGTTCCAGGGAACGTTTTAAAACAGACAGAGAGACATTCCGGATATTTTACACATACGCTGAAATCACGTAGACAGGAATAAGTTGGTACGACTGTTATTAATACTGCAAATAATTTGCTTAGCTCTGGATCTCATATATACAACTAAATTTATCCCAGAAGGAATAATTAAGCGTTTCCAAAAACACATTTTAACAATGATGAAGTATAAGAATGTATTTGTACTAACTGTGAAGACACATTTTCTGAATAATGAGGAAACAAAGAGGAAATTAGAAACATGCTTTATAAGGTTTGACAAGCTCTATTAAACTGCCTGATTTTATTTGAAAACAAGAACGTTTGGGATAAATGCAAATAAACTTAAAACCTACAATATAAAGTAGGTGCAAATAAAAAAAAAAACAGTGCCACATACACTCAGATTCCACTTGATAAATAATCAAAAGAAACAAAAGAGATTTTACCTGAAAAATAATCAAACACTATAAATGATTTTATAGAAAAAAAATGTGCCTCTTCACTAATCAATAACATTAAAATATAACATAGTCACTCATTAAGCTAGCAATGATGAAAGCTTTTATTAAGTGAGTACCTAACATGGACTAGGCGCCTGGTTTCATAGACTGTTCACAGCCCCACAAGATCATTCTCGCCCCACATTTTGCTGATGAGAAATGGAGGCTCAGAGAAGTCACCTGGAACTTCTCCGGTGCTCCACTGGACAGCAGCGCAGGCTGAAGTCTTAACCCGCCTGCCAAGCTCCAGACATCACTGCCCCATCCTCGCCACGTGCTATGAGAGCGGTGGCGGTGTCGGCGGCAGCAACAACACAAGGACAAAACAGAATGCTCAAGTCCAAGTTTCGTGCAGTCATGAGGGGAAGTCGTACTCCTAAACTGTTACAGGCACTGTTAATGTCTTACGTCTTTCTAATGGAGACCTTTACAATACATAATAAACTACGAGATAGTCACATTCCAAAATAAAATTCATTTGTCTTGGTGTGCCCCAAGGAAATGAGCCAACAGGAAAAAGAGGATTTCCATCAGTGGAAATTATAATGGAGAAAACTATAAACAACTGCTATGCCCAGTGGAGGCAGGCCTCAACATTTCAGCACAACGGACTGGCAGACGGCCCACCATCCTGCCGCCCGTAGTGCTGGTCAGTAGAGCAAATTCATGTGAAAGTCTTACATGAAGACACAGGAAGACGACTTAGCACCTATTTTAGACTGATTACAACCACTCTAAAAAGACACATATATGTACAACGAGAAAAATAAAACGTAAATTTAAAATGATGTAGCCTACTTCTCTCTAAAGCCACTGAATCCATAATAAATGTTTTAAAGTTTGAGAATGTGTGTAGCTATGGCATGTAACATTTTACATTTTATGCTAATACACGGCATTGATAACCTCTTAATTCCTGGACCCTTCGTTCGCTGGTGCTGTGGACTGACCTGTGTCCCCCTAGAGATCATACGTTGGAACCCCAGCTCCTAGTGTGCCTGCGCTTGGACACGGGGCCTTTAAGGAAGTTACTGAGGTCAAATGAGGTCACAGTGAGATGGGGCCCTAACCCAACAGGACCCGAGTCTGTAAAAGAAGAGGAACAGACACTGGAGGCCCTGTGTACAGACGAAAGGCCCAGTGAGAATACAGTAGGGTGGACCCACCTCCTGCCTCAGCAGAGAGCGCCCCACCTGCCCCTTACTCTCACAATTCCAGCCTGAGGAACTGGGAGAAAATACATTTGTTTTTGTCAGCTACCGAGTCTGCGCTATTTTGTTATGGCAGATGAATATGCCCAGAATATATTTACTGAAAATGAAAGACACACACAGATGTGTTGAATAATTTTAAATATAGTAGAATTACATATAAATAGCCTAAAGAATTAAAGTTCATCGCCTAAATTTTTAAAAACTTATTTATTAACTTCGAAATTGCTTAACAACAGACAACATAAATGTCATGAGTGACAAAATATTGGATCAACAACTTCAGGACAGCTTAGATGCAACAGACGGTTGACAAAACGTTGGTTGGGTGGGTGTTATGCACGCTGAAATGCAGATTCTTAAGAGGAACCGCAGGAAGAATGCATTTCTCTGAACTTGCGGAGACATCTCTTTTAACCGATCATGACGTAAAACGAACAGAAGGTCCAGTTACAGAAAAGGTCTGACACACCAGGTACGTCCTTACACGAACTGGACCTCGCCACTGTTTGTTGTGTGTGCCTCTGGCGAACTCCGAGCACTTGATTCTCTGATATGGCTGCTGGTTCCCCAGCATAAGTGAGAAGCGGCACATCAACACACAACGTGCTATGTTCCCAGCACCGAGAACAGTGTCTCGGGGACTCAATGAACAATTGTTGAGTTAATATAAAAGGACCTTTTCAACAAGATCAGTGTGAAAAAGTTGTTAGAAACAGAATGAGAATATTTTTTTTAATTATCGAGAAGAAAAAATAAAGTCTTCTAATTCCCAAGTTAGGGGGTCTTTGAAAATATAACCAACACTGGGAAAACAAGATATTAATGCTATGACATTGTAGACAGAGACAGAGATAATATACCATATTTTTTGGACTATAAGATGCACCCCCCCGCCCCCAATTTGGGAGGAAAGGGGTCGTCTTATAGTCCGAATGTAAC
Source organism: Tonatia bakeri (assembly GCA_004024845.1). Classification (NCBI taxonomy): domain Eukaryota; kingdom Metazoa; phylum Chordata; class Mammalia; order Chiroptera; family Phyllostomidae; genus Tonatia; species Tonatia bakeri. The sequence continues at coordinate 22,752 of PVIA01006321.1, read as the reverse complement.
TTTCCTGGCTCACTGTGGGGGAGGGAGCAGCAGTGGAGTGGGGTCACAGGTTATTAAATATTTTACCACATTTTTTGCTTCAAAATTTTTTTCCTATTTTCTTCCTCTAAAATCTAGGTGCGTCTTGTAGTCCTAACAATATAGTAAGCCATAACCAGAAAGGAGAACTACCTAAGGTATATTTAGTTTCCTTTCTTATATATTTTCTTCAATTACAGTTTGCATCCAACCCTACTTTCTTATTTATTTAAGTTTTCGTTCCTACCTATGCATACTAACAGAGGGAGAAAAGTCATTTAGGAATAAAATTGCCTCCCGGTAATTTTTACTTTCTAAGTGTTACACGCATTAGATAGATATGGCTTACATTCCAAGTCCCTACGCAATTGTATAGCTCCTTCTAAGCTTCACACAGCTAGTAAGTAAGTGGCAGGAATGTAGACTATTTGGAACTTTGTGGGTCTGATACACCATAATCTGTCCAGTTATTGCTCTCTCAGTGGGGGTTTCAATGTATTTCCCTTATTGCAAGCATGTTGACTCCATGCTTAGCCATGGGCCCAATGCGGCTGGAATTACTTTTGGCCATTGGAAGAACGTTTAATTTTTTAATATTATGTCATTTGTCCTGCACATCGTATGAGATGAAGAAACACACACCGCATGACTGGAGAGCTGAGCACAGAACCGTGCTGAAGCCTCTGAGCTTCTCCCTCTTAAACCGGTTAGCGACCCTGACACAGTACATATATTCCTTCCCTTTGAGGGTAATTGTGTCCATTTACAAGAAATGATTATTTGTCTACGCTCAGAACATGCACATGCTCAGAACAAGTTTGAGTTCAGAGAATTTAAGACTAAAATATTACAACTGATTTACATTCAGTAATTATAAAACTCAACCAGGTACCCTCTTTTTCCTTATTTTTAAAAAATAACTATTCAATTAAGTTCACTTTCTTAGAAACAATACCTGATAGACATAGAACTAACTGCTCTGTGCCAAACAGTTTTAAATGCTTTGAGTACATACTATGTTATCTAATGCCTCTCACACCTTGCAATTCATACCAAAGGAGAAAAGTAACAAACACTAGTGGGTTTCAAATTAATAAATATATTGATTTTTTTAACATAGTCCTAAAGACATCTCTGTTCTAATATTTCCAGACTTTGCCACAATACTGTAATAGCAACTGTTAAGAACCCTGCCATTCACATAGGATTTGTGAATAAATGGTATGGAAACTAATTTACACTGCATTTTCAAATTTCGTTTATTGCTTGTGAGGAAGGAATTATTATTCCATGAAAATGTAAAGAACAACACAGATTAAATATCACAAATGGTAACTGGCATAGAGGGAAGCAGAATTCAGGTCTCCCAGGCCAACCGTAGGGAAAGAGAAATGAAGAGAAAGAGAAATGCAGGTTAGAATGAAGGTTATTCCAACCTGCAGGAGGTTAGAAATCCACTGACACAGACTCTGCTGGGGAGGGGCTGCTTCCCAGAGAGAAAAGGAGATATCCGGACAAGAACCAACTCCGATCTCTATACTAAAAAGTACAGTTCTGCCTAAAGAGCTCAACTCTCCACTGGGGAAGCACTGATGGGATAGCATAGTAACTGTTCAATAAAATTGCTGATCTGACGGACAGGAATACTATGTACTTAAAATCCTTTATAATAAACTAGTACCTTAAACTCTGCACGTGCTTCCACATGCATAATTATTCTATGATTCGAACAGGTAAGACACTAGGATGTTTTAATATAGAATGTATCTCCTTAAGTCGACCAAAATGTGTAAAAAGCAGTTATACATTCTGAAAACACCTCACATACAGTCGACAGCTGGGCACACTTGCTAAAACTAAAAGTTAACTAATTTATAAATACGAATATCTTTTTAAACCTGTAGCTTTCTCTTATTAAATGCACACATGTTAACTGCTGAGAGGCACTGATCCTAAGAATTTATTTTAAACTCTTAACTTTCCCTGATGCTCCTTTACATCAGTGTGTGACCATCTGACAAGGAAACAGACAGATCAGCATCCAAGGAAATGCACAATCTAGTCGTCCAAAATTTTAATGGGATGTTAATGAGACACATCAAGAAAGATTTTACTCTCGGTAATTATGTATGAGCCAAGAGTAAGAAGAAAACATAAACATTTAATAGTATCATTAAAAGTCACTGAGCAAAGAAAAATCTAGGGAAGACAGAGTTTAGGGAAAATATTGAATCACTGGCACACATATATTTGGAAAATGACTTAATTCTTCACTGATGTGCCACTCTCAGGCATTCTCCAACTTTATCTTAAAAGAAATTAAATTGTACCCCAATGACAAAAGTCTTTAATTCTCAATTTTAGAGTGCAGAGCCCTGTGATGTGGTCACTCCCACAGTGTGATCAGCTGAACTTCCCAGCACTCACGGCTTGTCCAAAAACGATCTCAGCGGGACGGAGATGGCAGCCAAGTCTCAGCACTCAGGTTTCAACACAAACACCAAGGGGGCAGAGGTCCCGACACAGGACTGAAACAACCCATCAGGTTATGTCGGTCACCGCTGAGGCAATCAGATAAAAATTTAAGAGGTTTTTTTTTTTGGCTTTCTCAATAACACCATTAACATAAAACATTTTAAAATTTAAACAAGTCCTAAGGAGATTTTTAAAACTTTGACGATTCTCCTTTCTGGAATGATTCGAACACAAATTTCAATTTTGTCACCTGAATACATATTCAGGACTTGCATTTTTCACTTCCACATACAAATTGTGTACTTTTATGACACAAGCCAATCAAAATTTCAACTTTTTAAAACCTACCAAAACAGTTCTGCTATAAATTGTTCTTTCTAATAACATGTAAAGAGATAATAGTAAAAATTCTGTTTCTTAATCCCCAATTTTGTCATGAGGAAATTATTTGATTATCTCTCCCTCTAAACTGCATTTAACATGGAAAACTTAAAGGTTAAAAAACAAAACAAAACAAAACAAAGGCACTTCTACGTAGGCTCCAAAATAGAGTTAGAGTATAACATAGTACAAAAATTCTTTAATTTAACCAAGTTCATATTTTACTATTTTTATATTATTATTACTCATTTAAAGAGGGTCTCTGAAGTACTATTTATCACTTTTAAAGAAATGTACTAATTAACTAAATTTGGCTTATATTGAGCAAATAGTATGGTTTGCCTCATTATGAAACACAACCCATTAAAATTCCAGGAGTGATTAAACCAGTCGTCCCCTTTCCCTTCATTCAACACAATATACCTTCTCTTACTGGCTCATTGGTTGAATCTCCTTTTAGACTCAGCATCCTCGAGAAGCCATTGGAAAGAGTAGAGAAAATGCCACGGATGAAATGTCCCTGCTGCTCAGACTCCGCCGAAGTCGGCCACGGTCGCACAAATCTGTGTCTGCAGCGAGGTTCCGGCTCTGAAACAGATCTGGTGAATGGAACCCGAAGTGACTGGCTGTGGGCCCGGCCCACCTTCTCTGCTGGCGTTCCAAGGACCTCGTGAGCAGAAGCAACAGCACTATCATCGACCATCTTTGGCAGGACCTCTTGTGGTTCCTCCATGTCCTCGTTACTCTGCATACTCGCCTTTTTGTCCCCTTTGCACCTAAGGCTCGGGTGTGTTTGCCACCGGTAAGCACCCAATGGCTTTCCCAGATTGAACACATCCTGTTCATTCTTCTTCCTCTTGCTTTTCACTGGACCACGCCATGGATAACTCTTCCAGCTTGTCCCAGTCCCTGAACTGGCATAAGCAGGTTCTGACAGAGATCTCTCGTAGCTCGGAGGACAAGGTGATGCCTGTCTCTTAAAGATGCCCATCTTCCACGACTCCATTTTTTAACAAGTTCTCGAAGCTGGAAGTTCCCTCTACTCTGCAGTCTTTGCAGCTGAACCACACTTGTCCGTGTAGTCCAAAACATTCAACTGCTTAAGTAGCTTTCTTTGTGTGGCTTTGAACCACAACACATGTTGCTGCTTAAGAGCTGGTGTCGTGTTATTCTATTACCCCATTTTCCCAGATCTCCGAAATTTCGGCAGCACCCAAAAATCTCCTGCCTGGAGCAAATTACCTTCCGAGTAGAGCAAAAGTAAAGATTTCCAGAAGATTATCTTGCTTCCTTCATCAGGTCACATTTCTGTACTAGGTTTTCAGGAAATGATTTTTTTTTTAAGAAAAAAAAAAAGAAGTGAAATAAAAGCAACTAAAAACCCGCAGACACCTTTATGGACCAATAGTAGTTAAGTGCTCACCATGCAAATGATGGTGGGTTAAAAACAGAATGTGAAAGTACCCAAGCTGACATTGACACTCGCCGGAAAGAGGAAAAAGCTCGACTGAACGCCTGCTCTTTAAGGGACAGCTCTTCAGAATGGTTTCTAAAGTCTGGATTCCAGAAACTTAATTTCAAGAAAATCATTGCTATATTTCTCTCGGAGTTAATACTGCTTCCCAGGCAATAGGTAGTCACACACTGTTTGCTTGAGGAGGCGGTGCGATGTGGAGAAAAAGGGCAAAAGAAGGGCAAAATTTAAAGCCATCTTTAATGTAAATATATAGTGGAGAATGAAAAGAAAAAGAAATAGATAGAAAAAGAGAAGAGGGATAAAGAATATTTACTCGGAAAGATAGCAAGGAAAAAAGTCTTGAGGCAAGATCTTGTGGCAACTGGAACATAGGATCCTACATACTTAAATGATTTCTAGAAGGGAAAAGTTTGCTTTGTAAATTGAACTGGGGTAAGTTGTCTGGAAAAATATTCCCTATTTATATAACCAAAGAAATTCCTTTATTCCTCTTCGTGCTGCTTACAATTTTAAAAAAGAGCTGACTATTTAAAATTTTGTTAAAGTAAGTACCTTCTATTGCACCAAGATCACGAGTGCCAAGATTTTGGTTGGTTAATTTTTTTTCAACTGTCTGCTCATAAACTCCTGAAAATAGGGGTTTTGAATGGAAAGCCTGACAGACTTTAGACCACCAATAAAAGAGATATAACATGGCAATCAAATCACTTTGCAAGTTAAGTAAAAAATGATGATTTCATCTGAAAAACTAAAAGTACTATCCATTTATTTGCATAATGTATACAATGAAAAGGTTCTCACACTAGTCTCTTATTAATGTAGAAATAGTTAACTTAGTAATATACCTATTCTTCTAAACATATTAAAATGTTCTAATGATTTCCATTATCATAAAGAAATAAGCTCATTTTCACTTGCTTCTATAGTCTCTAAACTTATAAGTTTCTATATCAATGTTGATGTACTCATCGTTCCCAAAAGCATAATATATCAAATTAGAGAAACTTAAAATTGTAATTTTTTTCTTGTTTAAAAAAAACACTCAGAAATGTGGATCTGGATGTGGATGGCTTGGGTGGAGGGAGTGGTGGAGGGTAAATGCAGACAACTGTAATTGAACAACAGTAAAATAATAAAAAATACATATATAATATATATATATAAAGAAATGTGGATCTGAATGAAGAGAAAAATAACATTAAGCTCTAGTCAGTATTGCGGCACATCAAACCATCCACAAAAATTAATCTGTAATAGAAAATAAACCTGAATGGAAAATATAAAAACAATAATGCCTATAAAAGAATCCAGAAGAGAATACTTTTTGAACTGAGGGTAGGCAAAGATTTCTTAGAACACAGAAAGCAATAGCCATAATAGAAAAAACAATACTGTGAATTTATAAAAATCAGAAGTTTCTCGACAACAGAAGACATTAAGAAAATCACAGTGGCGGTGCCAGTTTGCACTCCCACCAGCTGCGAACGAGGGCTCCTCCACAGCCTGTCCACCACTTGTTCCTGCTGGTCTCGTTGGTAATGGCCATTCACTCCGACAGTTGTTGAGTGGCATCTCACTGTAGTTTCGATCTGCATTTCCCTAACAGCTCCTGAAGTTGAGCATCAAGTCATAGGTCTGTTGGCCATTGGTATGTATTCTTGGGAGAGGTGTCTGTTCAGGTCCTCTGGCACTATGGAAAACAGTATGGATGTTCCACAAAAACTTAAAGACTAGTTACCATATGACCCAGCAACCCCTCTTCTGGGTATCGACCTGGGAAACCGGAAAACATGCATTTGCAAAGATGGATGCTCCTCTCCGTTCACTGCAGCGTTATTCACGGTGGCCAAAACAGCAGAACAACCAAGTGTCCCTTGACAGATGACCGATAGAGAGCGTGGTGTGTACCTACAGCTCAGCCATAAGCAAAGACGAAATACTGCCATTTGTGACAACATGGGTGGGACTTGAGACCATCATGCTAAGCGAACTAAGTCAGGGAAGTTAAGAACCACATGATTTCACTCATCTGTGGGATATCAAACTGAAAGCAACAAATGAATAAATAAGAAAAACTAACGCAGACACAGACAACAGCATGGTGGTTACCTCCCTTCCCTGTTCTCTAAAAATAAATACATATAATCTTTAAAAAAAAAGAAACTATGCATGTGAAGGCAGATAAAATATGACAGAGCAGATGGGACAAAGTGTACACAACTGCTGAATCTAGGTAAAGAGGTTTTGCACTTGAAATTTTTCCATAGGTTTATAATTATATCAAAATAAAAGTACTCAATTTTTTTTACAGTATACAAGGAAACATTCTTAAATTTCACAACTTCCTGTGGGTTTATAATACAGATATTTTTACTATTAATACAGAAATGGTATCTATGTCAGAGTGCCTTTTGAGTAATTAAACAAAATATCCACTTTCATAGGGTTTATGGAAAAGTTAATGAAGATCACCTATTAAAAATACCTCAGTGGAAAATCAAGGCTATCATTTTGAGAAAAGTTGTACAGTAAGGGTAGAACCTGAGCCCTTTAACCCACACTGATATTCAGAGACTCAATCTTATATGAGAAAATACTTTTACACATTAAATAGGTAACATCACGGGTAAACATAATTATTGTGGCTTCTAAACTCAGAAACTTGATTCTTTTGAGGAACTACCACAATTTTCCTTAACATAAACGTCCTTATTTGGGGAATATGGAACTGGAAAGTACCAAACAACACAGAAAAAGATTCAAGTGGAATCAGAAAGCAAAGAACTACTGACTGAGGCTGTGACAGTCTCAAAGTACAGTCAGAGAAATGAAGGAGAAGGCTCCTCTCTCTCACAGCTGGCCAAATCTGCCTGGCCAAATGCGTCTTCTCATTATGAAGGCTGAGGATCAAGTGCGTTAGTTATTTCTCTAAGTTTCCCCTTCCACCTGTATTTAAAATAACAACTTGGCACTCTTCGCCTGATGACGGCTTTTCTTCGGTTATATACAGGGCAGGGGAAAGTGGGTTTACCACTGTAAGTGCGTGAGACAGCTTATTCTTGTGCTATCAGTTATTACACTGTTTTCCATGGAACAATACTACTTCTCCTACTTTTGCCCACCCTTGTACAGTGAATTTAAGGATTTCTAAAGAAAATATCCACAGGATTTGTAACTTCCCAGTTAGAAAGGATGACGCCCACCCCACCCTTCGTTACATCCATTACGAAACCCGTAAAAACTGGTTGATTGTTGAAGTGTCAGAACGAGAATGTTTTTGCCATCTCAAGTATCAACTAACTACCTTAAGTTTTCCTCACTAATAATTTGTAGTTTTTATTTTTTCCTTTTCATTGAATTTATGGGGTGACACTGCTCACAGAGTGACGCAAGTTTCAGGTGCCCAGTTCCACAGCACATCATCTGCACGCTGCATTGTGTTCACAGCCCCAGGTCCAGTCTCCTGCTGTCACCACCGTGGCCTCCACATCCTCCTCCCCCCCTCCCCCTGCCCCCCCAGCATAATTCGTAATATTCAAAACACATCGTTAAGAACCATTCTAGTTGCCAAGTCAAAAGAAACGTCTGAATTTTCTAAATGAGTATGAAAGTCCTTCTATTCACAGTCGCATTTCAGATTATCACTGAGCATCTATGATGCCCCGGTCACTGCATTAGGACTAGAGGAACAAGAAAGAGCAGAACAGACTGTCCCCGCCCTCCTGGAGCTGCCAGCCGTCAGGAATAGCGTACAGGGGGAGGCGGAATACACGGGGCACTGGAGAGGAGTGTGGGGAGGGCATTTTCACCCAGGCCAAGGCAGAATGGATAGAACCAGTTCCTTCTGAGATCCTCCTGATCTTGAGATTCTGTTAGAGTCAAGTCAGTTATAATGTGACGTGCATTCCTCAAAATCACCACACGGCACAGCATCGCACAACAAAACTACAGGACTCATGGGGGAGACGGGGGACTGGAGAGCAATACTCAGAAACTTCAACAAGACGTAAGGCAGGAAGCTGATAAAAACGGTAGACCATTTATCTGAATGCCAGAATAAATATGGTACATTACCTTCAAAAAGGCTTACACTGAAAAAACTGGTGCGAGCGGGCATCAGGTCTGCACCTCGTTGTTTTTGTGAAGTGCTACCTGAAATCCCACGAGCAGCTGTGACCCCACGAGTGGATAGTGTGGCTGAAACCCACGCAGAGCACGAGGAGTCTGGTGGTTGGCTGAGATGTACGCCTTCTGAGTATTTCCTACGTGGCGCGGCTTCCCTGGGCACAGCTTTCCACATGCAGCTAGTGTTTCTCGGATGAATGGCACTTAAGCAAACACAACATTCATAACTATTTTTGCTTCTGTGTAACTGGTATGGTGAAAAAGCAGGTAAAAATCAACAGGAGAATTTACCAATAGAAGGCACAATAAAAGCAAAGGCGAAATGGCTCTTAACCTCAGTAAATTCAGTTCAGACTTTTTCACTTTTTTCTTTTCCTCCTCTTCTCTTTATCAGAACAGTAAGAACCAAAGGACCAAACGCATGATGACGGCCCAGAGGACCAACCACAGGAAAAAAAAAAAAAGAAAGAAAACGCAACAAATCTGCCTGCAGACCATGCTTCACACTCCGTGCTGTGTGGGTGGGTGACTACCTGGAGAGTGAATTAGCATGCAGAGGGCGCTTTTGTGTGCGTGGGTGAGGGCCCGAGTGCCTGCATTTCTAACAAGCTTCTAAGTGGTTCCTGTGCCGCCGAGATGGACAAATCTGTGAAGAGCGAGCCGTAAGCAGACTTTCAATGGAAGTTCTCAAACCTCCCACGAGATTCAGTGAGGTTCACCAAAATACAGAATTGTATTGGGACTTGAGGGCAAAGTGAGAACATTTGCCTGAAACATTCTGTGAGAGTGTACATACCACACAGAGATTTAGCAGTTCTCGCGGTGGAATGTATGCTGAGAATCAAACACATAGCGATTCTGGCCAAATCACTTCCTTGCAGACAGCAAAGACTGTAACATAACACGTAAACAAAGCCCCACTGAAACTCCTACAGTCTCCTGCACCGATGAACTGCAGCGCTGATCCAATGGAAGGAAACGAGGAGGAAGGACGCTGCTAACGACCGTCGGCACGCGAGTGGCTGAAATACCGCCGTGCACGCCCACACAGAGAGAAACTCGCCTGTATTTACATGCGCTACAAAAACATACAGAATATTTAAAGACAATTACCCCTGTGGGGAGTGCAACTGAGAAATCACCTTAGATCTTGAGAATATTAATTCTGAACTATAAGTCTATAGTACGTCCATAATATTAAGAAAAACTGAAGAAAGGAATTTATGTGGTCAGAAGTCCAAGAGAGGCTTCCAGTCAAGAGGGCAGCGCGGGTAACAAGCCCTCCCACAACAACGTCAAAATTACAACTAAACTACAGAACAGTCATCATTCAGAACCGCCTCACCAGACACTGTACAACTGAGGACACAGAGAAGCCACAGTGACACTGGGAGGAAGGGCAGAGACGTGGAATGGGAGGGTCCCACACTCACCTGTGCCAGCTAAGAATCAGGAGGGATATCTCAGCTATGGAGGTTCCCCCTGAGAAGCGAGGGGTCCCAGGCCCAGACCAGGCCCCCCAGCCCAGGATTCCAGTGCCAGGAAGAAGAGTCTCCACAACTTCTGGCATAAACACCAGTGGGGATTGTGGCTGACCAAGACGGAGGACTGCTCGAGTCCAGGCATTCCTCTTAAAGGGCCCACACAAGGATTCACTTGGACTCACTTGGGCTCCAGTGCTGGGTCAGCAGCTTGAAAGGCACCAGGGACCTACAGGCAGGAACTGAATTGTCTAGTATCAGTGCCAGAGCTGGAGAAGCAGCTTCCTCCCACACACAGTGCTGGCAGAGGCCACTGTTCTTTTTCTGAGCCCTCGCCCCAGAGACGAGGGGTATGCACCACATCTGAGTCTCCACCAACCGGGGTATCTCTGCACCCCACACTACTGATTCCCTGAGACCCCACCCCACGCAACTTCTCGGCCCACCCAAACGGCTTCCAGCAGCTTTGCCACACAATCAGCCTTTCTCGGCTCATGCTTCGGACTTTCCTAAAATCTCTCAAACAAGGAGTATCTGGCCTCAGCATGCCCTGTACCTCTTGCTAAGTGGCCCTGTCTCGGCACTAGCGGCAGCCGGCCTTGGTTCGCAGCTTGGCCTCTCCTGGGCGCCTATCTCCAAGCCCGGCAAAGCAGCAGCCGTCTGCAGATCGCTTTGTAGCTCACGCTGGGCGGCTCCAGGCAAAACAAAGGTGGTGACTGACATGGGTCTGCACCTCCTGAGAGGCCCCAGAGCCAGCACACCCAGTGGACAGCTTTAACTATGTCAAAACACCACTCAACCACCTCCACGAGGGACACACTCGAGAGGTGGACTCACTGGGCACCAGAGCCCCACTGAAGTCAGTCCTGCCCTGCGGGGCAAGCCTCCACACAGCTGACCCTCCAAGGCGGTAGGTGGCCAGTGGTCACAGACAGTCCTGGCAGCCAACTGACCTACGGATAAATTGACCTGTTTAATCAAACAGTGCCAGATATAACAGACTTGTCTGTAATGACTTAGTTAACTGAAAAAAACAAAACAAAAACAAACCAAGAATGCACATGTACCCAAGTTCCCAACTCAGGTTCCATAAGCTGCTCACATTAACCTTTTCCAAATTATGATTCGCACAACACAGTTGAGAAATTCAGGCTTAAAAAGCATTAAGTGTGATATTAAGTTCGGATATCCTAGTATTTACTTTAAATACTAAAATTCTTTCCTTCTTAAAGCTTATCATGGGGTATCAGTTTCTCATTAAAGTGTCTTTTGAGATTTATTTCAACTAAGGAAAGCAAGTGGAGACGAAAGACAAAACCTGAGCTTTCTCAGTTCACAGACAGTCGGCCTCCACTTCCTGTCCCAGGACACACACCTTCTGCACGCCGAAACTCTGCTCCGCAAAGCCCACGCGCTCTTTCGTAACAGAAGACACGATGGGAGCGACAATGAATGGCTCTAGAATCCTGTTCCTAGAACAAGAGGATGCATACCTCTCAGACCAGCTCATGAAAAGCTTTAAAAACAGGATTAATTTCTATAAACCAGCAGAAGACATCTTTCAAAAATACAAAGTCCTTGTTTACACAAAGCTAAGTAATTAATAACAAAACATCCCTTCCCATCTCCTATCACGGGCACACATCTGCTTCCCGACGGAACGCTTCCGGCGGCACATGCCTCCCTGCGGAGCGGCAGGAACCCTAACACGTCCCTGACACACACACGACTGCTTCCCCCTTATGAGACAAAAATACATCTGGAAGGGCTAAATAAAGGTTATTCTGAAGAGACAAGTGTTGGAGTCAATGATTTCTTAAAATAAGAAAACATCTTAAAATAAAAACAAAAGCATGTAGGACTCCTAATGACACTTTTCAAGCCTTTTTTAAAAATACACACATATAAACCTCTGATTTTCCTCTAACCTCTCTGATCACACCTTCTCTGTCTCCTTTGGGGCTCGCTCTTCTCTGTCTGGCCTCTAAATGTTGGGAGTTTTTCGGACTGGGTCCTGGGCAGCCCCTCACCATACTCTTACCGCTCACGGCATCCTTCACGGTTACCACGCCAACTCACACCTCCAGGTCAGAACCCGTCTCCTCTGAGCAACATCTGCATGAACTCGACCTGCCATTTCAGGGCTGTCTCAAACTCAAGAGCCTAAAACCTAACCCACGATCTCCCCTTTGAAGTCTGGTCTCCCTCTGACGTTCCCTGCCCCAAGGAAAGGCTCCATTATTCATCCAGCCACAGAAAGCCAAAATTGTAGTCGTCCCCGTCTCTTACCATTCAATATCCAATCCGTGAGTCTTGCTGATTTTCCCTCCCAAGTATTATTTAATCTATCTACTCCTCACTATTTCCCTAAATCAACCTACCACCATTTCTCAACTGGATTGTAACAGCCTCCTAAATTCATCTACCTACACCTTCTATGAACCTTGCAAACCACTATTCTCACTGTTGTCAGAATAATATTTCAGAATACGAATTTACTGCATCCTGCTTAAAACTTTTCAATGGCTTCTTACTACTCTCATGAAAACAACACAAAGTATACCCTGACTGCCGTGGTTCAGATGGTTGGGCGTCGGCGTCGTTCCGCAAAGTGAAAGGTCACCGGTTTGATTCCTGGTCTGGGCACGTGCCTGGGTTGCAGGTTCAGTCCCCAGTCAGGGTGCATGCAAGAGGCAACCACTTGAGATTTCTCTCCCTCCCTTCTCCTATCTCTAAAAATAATGAACTCTTACAAAAAAAGAAAACAACACAAAATGAGCCAAAATTCCTTAACATAGCATGATACTTTTAAAAAGGGAAGGACAGAGAGATAGTAAGGATTCAAAACATAAGACCCAACTGTATGTTGTCTACAAGAAACCTGCTTTAAATAAAAAAGACACAAATAGATTAAAATAAAGGCACGGGAAAAGATAGAACATGCCAACATGCTAATACACAAGATATACTGATCAGAGAAAGTTGAAGTAGCTATACTAATTTCAGCAGCGAAGAATTCAGAGCAAGGACAATTACCAGGAATCTTTAAAAGGGCTTCGCATAATGATAAAGGAGTCCGTTTCTCAAGAAAATGGAAGAATCCTTAATGTGTGTGTGCCTGACTGCAGGGCATCGAACTATACGAGGCAACAAATGGAGCTGCAAGGAGAACGAGATGAGCCCAGTATCACAGTCGGTGTCTTAACGCCACTCCGTCGGAAATGGACAAGTCCAGGAAGCAGGAAATCAGTAAGGACACGACTGAGCCCCAGAATAGCACCAAATACATACTTCATACTTCACACATACAGATTACTTCAACAACCGCAGAAGACACGTTCTTCTCAAACTCACACGTGACATGCACCGAGACGCACCACATTTGGGGCCATACACACACCTTAGCGAAACTAGAAGACGAGGAATCATGCAATGTGTGCTCTCAAGCCCCAGTGCAATTAAACTAGAAATCAATAATGGAAAGATTTCTGGAAAATCCCAAAATACATGGAGATTAAATAACACAATTCTAAAGGACACAGTAGTCAAAGAAGACATCTCAAGAGAAAATTTTTGAAATTTTGAACTAAACTGAAATAAAAATAAAACCAAATCATTGGGACGCAACAAAAGAAGTGTTTAGAGGGAAGCATAGCAGAAAAGGAGAAATGTCTGAAACCAGGGATCTGAGTTTCCTCCCAGAATACCAGGAAAGAGGAAATTAAATCTAAAGTGGCTGTGTAAATACAACCCTTAGTGCAGCAGTGAGACTCAGATACTTTGGATTCATATTTAAAGGGTTAGATAAAAGATCAAGTCAGACAGAGCGCAGTCCGCATGACTCAAGGACAACGATACCGATAAGGCAGATGAGGTAAGGGAGACGGCCTCTCGAAGAGGTCTGAATTCCAGAAAGAGAAGGTAACCCCGAGGCAGGCTCAGCCGAGCACCGGGAAGAGCCTCCACTAAATTGTATGCTATTCTGGCAGGAGCTGGAAAATCTTCTGAAGTGTTTGGTCCGTGGAAATGCAGGATTCCCAGATTATCACTGTGCAGGGAGCTAAAATCCCTCACTGTCGCCCTGGCCAGCGTGACTCAGTTGGTTGGAACTTCATCCTGTAAGCCGAGAGACCGTGGGGCCCAGGGCACAGGCCTGGGCTGTGAGTTCCCATCCTGGTCGGGGCACCGGTGAGAGGCAACGGATGGATGTTTCTCTCCCTCCTTCTCTTTCTCCCTTCCCCTCTCTCTAGAGTCAATAAGTAAAAAGAAATAAAATGCCTAAATCTCAAAGGGCCTTTAACAAGCAGTATTGACATGAATCAGCTAAAAGTAAAGGGTTCCCTTATGTTTTTGCATTTGTGTTTGAAAGTACAGCCACATCATTAGGCAAAGAAGGCATTCACGCAGACAGCCATATACTGGGTAAATTCTGCCGAGTCAGATTCTGGGAAATGAAAATAAGCCCAAGCTCCTCTTCATCAGATTCTTCCTTTATCTTCAGTGAATCAGCCACCTTCTGGGATGGGAACAAAGGAACTGATACTCTGGATCAAAACAATGAAAATTGCATAAAAAATGAGGAGCCTGGGCTAGATGGTCACTTTTCCACTCTGATCTCATTCTCTCAGTAAGTTCTTACAAGGGATTTTTAAAAATCCCATATTTACCATGGCCCTGGTCCGTGTGGCTCAGCTGGCTGGAGCATCATCCCATAACCAAAAGGTTGAGGGTTCAAATCTGGTCATGGCATATACCTAGGTTGTGGGTTCGATCCCCAGTCCTGGCACTTACATTCCTAGTCTGGGTGTGTACAGGAGGCAACCAATCGATGTTTCTCTCCCACAGCAATGTTTCTCTCTCTCTAACAGCAATGGAAAAGTGTCCTCAGGTAGAGAGTAATTAATTAACTAAAATAAAATCCCATCCATTTCATGGAAGTCCCTACCCATATTTGATATCCTACATGAGATTATTCTTCAAGCTTCTCTTTTACACATTATTTTGCATTATTATCATAATTCTCCTGGGAATTACATCCCAAACTTCACCACGTCACTCTTAAGTTCACAACTGGTAGCAACATTCCACGATTCTTTGTCAATATAGATCTCAACATAGTTCCTACATTTAAATACCAAATCTCAATTTCATAATAGTTTTTAAAACTAAAATCAGTGTTGTCAACACTTTTTCTGTCACCTAAAAATGAACCCTTTTCCACTTTTGTTTTCTTGTCCTTTCACGGTGTGTTTCCACTAAAAGACCCTCGACCCACACCCACGAGTGCAGTGGGCCATCTCCTGCTAACGGCGGCCGTGTGGACCTCGAGCGTGTGAGGAATAGCCCTGAACTTCTTCATTTCTTGCAGTCGCCCTTGCCCTCAGACTGTTCGCACCTCCACTAACATGCAGTTCTCCCCGCCTCCCGGCTCGGGATTACTGGGAACATTGCCACCTCCCGCCCATCCCCAGTGCTGTGTGTCCCCAGCTCCTGTGTGTGCCTGCTGGCACGAGCAACTTGCTAGACCACAGACCTCACAGAAGGGAACCACAGACACAGCGATCTGGAGTGCTGTTTTTATCTTTGTTCAGTTACTTACGCATGTTACAGTTCACTATACGTTTTCGTGGGTGAGTTCTTCTGTCATCCACGCATGCGACAAATATTTTTGAATGCCTACTACCTTGTGGAAACTGAACTAATTACACATATCACTCTGGCAGCTTTTGGTGACTTCTACAGTTTTACAGGGTGACTTTAGACATCCTATTCCAATAGACCATCTCAACATATACTAGAATCCTAGACATCTAGATGAACTTCAGAAACCACATACTGTATTTCCTCGTTTTATAGTTCACTGTGAATATTTAGTAAGAAAGACTTGTAAAAACTGCTCCGATCCAAACATCCATTCGATTCCATCCATGATATGTTTAGGACACCCCTGCTGCGTGCTCAGAGCTGTCCAAGGACCGGGCAGACACAACGCGTCCTGTGCTCCCTCAGGGACCAAGCAGCCCAGTCGGGGGAGCAGACATGCGCACTGGTGACTGAGTGATGGGCTCCTTACTCCGCAAGTACAGGTGCCTCATGGGGACAGCACGGGAACCACAATCCCCTCTGCGGGAAATGGGCCAGGAGAGAGCTCCCCCCTCATTTTATTTTACATGTTAATCCTTTGTTTTATATGAATTTATAAATATTTACAAATATCCTTTCTCATTTTATGGCTTTACTTTTCCCTCTTTTTACAGTGCTACAGTTATGACTTTGACATGTTTTTAGTGAGTGTAAATGGTCCCCAAATTTGCAAAGC
Source organism: Tonatia bakeri (assembly GCA_004024845.1). NCBI lineage: Eukaryota > Metazoa > Chordata > Mammalia > Chiroptera > Phyllostomidae > Tonatia > Tonatia bakeri. The sequence continues at coordinate 6,476 of PVIA01006321.1, read as the reverse complement.
AGTAGGTTTGTAGGCATATGTGATACTGTGGCAACTATGTACTTATTTTTTTTAATCAATGAGAACAAGTACCACAAAGTCAGAAAAAAAATTGAAAATTAAAAAGATTCAATTTTATTTTTAAATTGAAAGCCTATAATATTCCTCATTCTTGTTTCATTTTTTAAATTTTTCATAGCTCTCTATCAGGGAGGCATTATTCCATTTTATAGATGAAGAAAATAAGGCCCCTTCTCAAAGCCACGTAATAAGTAAGTGGTAGGGAAATATTAAGAGGCAGAGCAATAATTCAAACACAAACTTAGAAACTCAGAACCCTTGTAGTAATCCACATTACATATTTTTGAAAAGCCCACTTATAATTAGCTGTTCAAATGCAGTTAAACAATAAATATTTAATGAACTTTTAACTCTACGGAAAGTAATACATTGACTGACAGCAAGTTAGAAGTGGTCCGGATTATGGAATAGACTGTAAGCTTTAAAATTAAAGAAAAAAAAAGATGTCTTCCTGGTCCCACCCACAACTGTCTAGCTGACTGCCCTGGAGCAAGTCACTGAATAGCTCTCACTTAGCTCCACTCAAACAAAAGGAGGACTGCGGTGGCCCAGCTTTTGTGTGTGTGTGTGTGTGTGTGTGTGTGTGTGTGTGTGAGTGAGTGAGAGAGAGAGAGAGAGAGCGAGCCTGTGCTGAGTGAAAGGGGAGCAGTGCAGCCTCGAGTGGTAAAGCCAGCAAGCAAAGCTAAAACTGGGCAGAGTCGGAGGGACCCTCGACAGTTCTGACGTCACTCCAACTGCAGTATCAGAGGGACCGTCTCCCACACTGTCCTACACCACTGCTTTTATTTTTGTTTTCATTTTGCATCATTTGGACACGGCAGATGGAGCAACAGAAAAACAGCTGGCAAACATGTGGTAGGGATGCTGAACCAAAAACATCTACGTGTAAACCTTAAAATCATTCTTTGTGACAAGTGCTTTGGTTAGATTGATTTCAGTCTCGTGTATCATGTGGATGAGACAGATACAAGTTAGTAGTTGCAAGAAAATAGTCAGTCCCTCTTGGAAAGGACATTTACATATAAGTAGGGAAGCGTCACATCGAGCACCTGTGTTAACTGCTGATGGACAGAGATCTAGAGGGAGAAGACCGATGAAAGGAAAAAACGTGTGGAGGTTAAAGAATTTCCAAATACAATTACATTTTATGAAGCATAATGCCACAAAACTGAGTCCTTGGTGTTTTCAGGACAGTGCTGATTATTTCATTTTAATTTTTTTCAATATAGAGGACTCCTAATTATAAACAAAAATAATTTATTTTACAGTTACAGGACTTTTCAAACAAATAAGCCTCTAATCAGAAAAATAAGACAGAAAAGAGGGTTTGTGGCATTTATTGTGGTCTTTCACTTTCACTTAAAAACGTGACCGGTGCGTCTCCTGTGGACCGCATTTAATTAAGGAGCGTTGCACACCTGGCAGGTGGGGTCAGAATACACCAGATGATTATCAGTCAATATTTGTGAAGGAGAATCAATAAACGTAATTGCCACCTGCATCTACGCTGCTTTATGCCATGGTAGAATAATTCAAAATTGTTAGGATGCATTCCCTCAAATTGATCCTAATGTAAATACGCCCTTCATTGCTTCCTATTTAGCTACAGAAATGTGACCCCATTAAGGGCCTTTATTGCTTTAAAAAATAATCTCTCTGACTCTCGACTTGTGACTCAGTCTGCGGTGTCTATGTGCCTTCTGCCAGGGACCGGCTTCACTGTGGGAACGGGAAATGTGTGCATACCCAAGAAGTGATGCAAGGTCTGAACTTTCCCCAAGGGCAGTGCCAGCACCCTGGGACTTCAGACTCCGTGCCTCATCCCTCTCCTAGACCGGTCTCTTGGAGACGGAATGCAAAGGAAATAGTTGAGCAGCCTCAGAGTGGGAAGTACTAAAAATTATGCATTCATTTGCCTACTTCATTACACATTCAAGGCAGAAGACTATATATACACTTCTAAATTCCTTACTGTTTTCATCTCTTACAGATTCAATTCTACCTATGGAAGTTAAAGTTGTCCATTTATTGATGAGTTGCTTAAGCGAGGTCAATATTATCTATCTATGAGGGGGGACCTGAAAAAAAACCCCACAGAATTATCTTCCAAAGGGCGAGCCCCTAGTATTCCCTGCTAGGTGAGTGTTCAAGGAATCCATCTGTATCAGTGTACCAACTGGCGTTGTTGTGAGAGGCTGTGTTCGGCTTCAGTGAATGTTTTTGAAGACTCTTTGAACACACTTTCCCATTTCATGATGGGTGATTTACAAGTGTCCCTGCCCACACTGCGCTCAGTGTTCAGCAGTTTCGGACCAAAAACGGCACATGCCCCACCCTCCCTATTTACCGGATTTTGCACTGAGTGACTCTGTTTGTTTCCTGGATGAAAAAGTCCTCAAAGGGAAAAGTTCTGCTGATGTGAAAGAGGTGAAGCAAGACAGCAGAAGCACTAAAAGGCATCACAATCAACAAGTTCAAAAACTGTTTTGAGCCGTGGAAAAAAGTCTCAATGGGCATACTGCATCGAGTGGACAGTACTCTGAAGGCGACTGAAGTTGAAACATGTAAAAATAAATACACAATTTTTTATAAATAAATTCTGTTTTTAAGATTCCCCCCTCATATGTACCCTTCTACTCATACATACATACACATAACTCTGAACTATTGGTTTCTTACTTAAGAAAAATATTAAATCTAATTCAATTATAGATGTGTCGTCTACAATAGTTGTCCTAAACACACCCAGACTGACTCAGAAGAAACGTGTCACTCTGAAAAACATACATTTAAACAGAATAAGACAAAAATGTATCAAGAGAAGTGCTAATGCCTTTTATAACCTGAACTCCACAGGATTATCCCGAACACCCCCAAGGGCGTACACACCGCACTTCTGAGACAACGTATCAGAGTACGTCCACAGATAGGGGACATTTTTTTATTGGCTCAGTTACTGACTGACAGTGAGTTGGAGACCACTGCATTATGCCATCTGTAAACTGAAGGTAACTCCATACAGAGAGCAACCGAGACATTGTGGCCTCTGGTGAAAAGTGAGAGAGTTCTAAAGCTTCCAAGAAAGCGTATCAATTAAACCCTTAACTAAATTCATACCAAGAAGCATCAAGAGAGAGCAAGGACTTGGGATGAATTCTCTGGCCGACTATGTACCTGGTATCATCTGTAGATGCCACCAGCTCTAGAAAAACGAAAGGCGTCAGCACGCCCAGCAGTTCTCACAAAGGAGCGTGGTCTTGACTTTCCAATTGACTGGGCTGCCGGACCAGTTATCAGTTACTAGAGCCTCATATGACAATCAATTTATATTAGAAATATTTAGGACACATATACCAAGGCATATATATAGAACTATAATTATGGCTACTGCTGAAAATCCCTTATTGAGGCCATAACGACGTAGCCACATGATAGTGGTGCTGGAGAATATTATGAATCATTCACTTAGAGTAACTTGTGGTTGAAAATGATGCAGTTGATATCTGTGTAAATGCTCCAGATGTGACAAAGGTAACATAAATCAGCATCTGAAGTGGGTAACAATAATTGCTCTGGTCACTTTGCCTTTATCTTGGATGCTTCTAACTCCCATGCGGGTCTTTATTTTATAGTTGGCATCAGTCAGTGTGGCGCACAGTAATGGAATTCAGGGATCCCATCGATGAATCGCTGGATCAAAACAAAAAAAGGCATCTGAGGAAAGGCACTCACTAACTTTAAGAGACGGAGAACAAAAGTGAGCACTCAGGTACTGTGAGTGAGCCCTGTAATTCTTCCCCCTAGAACAATGCCATCAAGTTCACGCTTTGGCTAATACACAGACATTTGCAAACACTGAGTATAATTTGCCTTCTGAATTGTAGTTCTCCATGAATGTTTATTAAATTAAACATACAAAGTGTAAGTTTAAGAATTTTACTATTTTTAGGCTTAACTTGAACATACTCTTTGATAGGATACATTTTCAATAGTCTCTGAAGTAAAAAGTCTACCACTAACGCAATTAATATTTTTGGTAACGCAATTAATATTGTGCTAAAAATGAAACTATAGTTATCCATTTCCCGCCATGACTATCAACTGATATTGAACTTGCCCTCGCTATAAACAACTAGAAAACCAAACAAAATATACGAAAGTGTTTTTTCCAGATATCAGGAAACAGGAAGCACAGGACTGTGACCCCCGGGAGAAGAAAAACATCAGATAAACCTTATGATGATCCTGGGTTTTAAGCTGGAGGCCCTTCCAAAGCTTGGCACAGGGCGAGGGAACGCAGGCAGAACACGGCAGTCTCACTGGGTTTCAGGGGACAGACATGGGAGGTCGGGGAGACGGAGGCGGCTGGAACGTGCCAGGTAATGCACCAGAGCCCAGGAAACTACACAGAGAGACCCGGAAACCCGCGTGGGGTTACTCGGAGTGACTGGCTGCATGACTACATTGCATGTGTGTAGAATTAAAGTTCATTACTCCTGATAAAACAAACAAATTAAAAAAAAGTTTTCTAAGATCCTCACAACTCACTCACGTCTGAAAGACTTTTGAGATGACTCAAGCCAAAGAAGAAACCTTGTTTAATAACCAAAAACGTTTGTAGGTGCCTCTCCAAAAAGTTGCAGGTGGGTAGCAGGACAAAATTAGCCCAAGAAGAAAAGCCTCCTTAGACCCATCCTAACACAGCTTTAAATCAAACCTCAACTAAAACAATGATTCTCAAGAAATATAAACTCACTCATAATTAAAGACAACAAAAAGCAAAAAATCAACAATGTAAAATTTACAATGTCCAAATCCAGTAAAAAAAATTACTGCCCATGTTAAAAAGTAGAATGTGAAACATAACCAGTAGAAAAATTTCTTGGTAGATATAACAACAGAACTGACAGAGATGATGAAATGAACCAAGACTATAAAACAGCTATTATAAATATGTTTAAGAATTTAAATGAAGACACGGTAATAAATAAGAGAAATGAAAGACAATTTTTAAAGGACCAAATGGTATTTATGGAATTGAAAAAAATGCAAATACCTGAAATGAAAACTTCAGCGTTGCAAAAAATACTATGAAGAAAAAAGACAAGCCACAAGTTAGGAAAAAAATATTTGTAAAACATGTATCTGACAAAGGACTGGTACTCAGAATATACAAAGTAAGAAAACCCAACAGTAAGAAAATATACAACCCAGCTAAAATATGGGCAGGAGATCTGAACCAACACCTCGCCAAAGAAAATACACAGTTAACAGATACACATATGAAAAGGTGATCAACATCATCTGTCATTGGGGAAATTTAAATTAGAATAAGAAGATACCATATTATTACCCCTATACACTCATTGAAATAGCTAACCCCCCCCCCAAAAAAAAGAAAACATTGACATTGTACTCATGACTGATGAGGATGCAGAGCAGGAAGAATTCTCATTCACTGCTGGTAAAAAACGAAAATGGGCACAGACGCTGTGAATACACTCTGGCAATTTCTTACAAATCTAAACATACTCTTACATAGTGAAGCTGCCAGGTATTTTGTACAACTGTTTAAAAACTTATGTCCATATAAAAACCTGGACATGAATGCTTTATTTAAAATCACCAAAATACTAGAAACCACCAAAATAGATAGTAGCTACTAAGTAAAAAGGCTGTTCAACAAAAGGAAGGGAGGGGCTATCAAGCTGTACAAGGACAGGGATGAAACTTAAATGTGTATCATTAAGTGAAGGAAGCCAGCCTGAGAATCCTACCTCATCTCTGATTTCAACGGTAAGACCCTCTGGAAAAGACAAAACTATGGGAACGATGAACAGATCCGCAGTTGCCAGGGGGACTGGGGGACAGGGACGTTAAACAGGCAAAGTCTATGAAATTTTTAGGCAACAGAACTCTTCTGTATGATACTGTATCAGGGAGCAGCCAAGAGGGGGGCCCCAAATAGGAATTTGGAATGGGGCCCAGAACTCAAGGTGTCCAGGAAGTATTAAGATGTCCTCACCGCCCCCCTGCCCCCAACAGGTGTGGGTTGGGGAAGGGACACATGGAGCAGGGCCATTGAGAGCTGTTTTGCGTGGCAACGGCTTTGCAGCTAACTTCTGGTGTGGTCATTTAACATATCTATAACCTTCAACTGGTTACATAAATATGTTAATAGCTGTGGCCCTGCTCTGAGCCAGGGGAATGGAAGTAACTTCTCAGCCAAGACGTAACTGGGGAGCAGGTCCCCTGAGTTAAAGCACCTGCGTGGGAGCTTGAAGAAGATTGGCTCCAGGACATGAGGCTACACCTGCTCAGGATGGCAGCCCAGTGAAGCTGGAAGGATTTGAGAGTGCTGGCAGGTGTAACTGATTGTGGGAGCAGTCGGAAATGGGGCTGCAGAGGATTGGCGC
>PVIA01006320.1:0-99243 GCA_004024845.1 Tonatia bakeri | reverse complement strand
AGCATATGAAAGGCATTTTCAGACAAGGTCTCAAAAACTGTTCTCAAGATGCCTAAACTGTAATCAATCGCAACATCATAAAAAAAGAAACAATATCTATGTGATATATAAGGAAACATAAATACCAGGAATGACTACTCTTGCCAAAATTAAATGAACTAAAATCAGGTCAAATATCTGAATTTAAATTCTGATTCAGAAAGTAACACAGAGAAGTACAAGTGGGAAAATCCATAAAGTTAGAGAAATGATTCAATTTCTTTAAAAATAAAGTAAGCAGAAAAAAAAAGGAAAGAAGTGCTATGATTAAAAGACACTTAAGAAAAATCATTAACAACAAAAACAATGTAAAACTTTCTTGAATACTAAATCAAATACACCAACAGTAAAAATGACTATTATAAAACCACTGGGAAAATCTGAACACTGACAGGATATCTGGCAATATTAAGAAATTACTATTACTTTGCTCTTTAGATATGCAATGGTATTATGGTTAGATTTCTTTTTTAAAAAAGTTCTTAACTTAGAGTTACATACCGAAGTATATATTTATATATGAAATATGATGCTTAAATTCACATGTGCACGGGGAGTGAGTGAGTGGTAAAGTGCAAAGGTAAAACAGGGGTGTTCCTGCACTGACGGCTGTTGAAACTGGATGATGGGTATGTCAAAGATTTACCGTGCCAGTCTCTCTGGGTTTGTATGTGACATGTTTTATTTTAAAAAGGGAAGAAAATAAATGAGGGGAGGAAAGGAAAAGTGAGAGAAGGAAAAATGAAGAGAGGGAGGGGGCCTGCTACTTGTTAGCTACTATAAAGAAAACAGAATGGATCTCTACCTTGAAAAGCAGCTCCTTTCACCTGCAATCAACCTGGTTCTGCCTCTTGGAGCCACAGAAAACAAACATCCCTCTTGTATTCAACCTGAGTCTTCTCGTCTCCAGGAGAAAGGTTCCCTGTTCCTCTTATAACACAATCTCAAATAATTTCACAATCCCCCCACATAAACTTCTATAACAACATCAAATTTATGGCAAATGCTAAATTGTATCTCTATCCTTTTGTACAAATAGTTTCTACACTTAAAGACAGAACCTTGCATATACCCCTACTATGTTTTTATCGTATTTGGTTAAGATCCCTTTAATAATCCATTGTAAAAGTTTACCCAGGACAGAAATAAAACTTAAACATGAATCCTTCAAATATTTAGATGCTGTGTTAAAAGATATTTATTGAAAAAACTACCAAAGGGTAGCTGGTCAGCATTATGTTATAATTAAGTACCAGTTTACAAGCATTGCATGTACAATATATAGCATATCTTGGTGCTCAAATCATGAAAAATTAAACAATTAATGCTTATAGTATATTTATGTCTACTTTAGAAAAGTTAACAAAACATATGGTTATTTAAATAATCAAGAGTTGCTATTCTCTTATAGTTAATGCCATACACACACACATAATACACGGTGCGAAATCTTTGATTATGTTATGTGATCTCTAATTATGTTAGTAATTAAAACTATTCCTATAGGAACAATATAATGATGATACACTTTACAAAAATATAATGACTCATTTTTACAGGGTTTTAAGAGACAGACTATGACAAAAAGTGGGGAAATTATATGCAGTCAATTCTCATTATTCATGGTATTTATGTTCTGTAGAGTTGCTGGAAACACTAAATTAATGCATACCCAACCACTGCTCCTACAGGAAAACAGGGGTAGGGTTCTTCAGGACTCTGGTCACAATATTTTCATTAAACAATCAATAAATGTTTGTTTTATGTGTTTTTGTTTAAAAACAACTTTTTAAATATATAGTTGATTCATTAACATTAAACACATGACCAATAGCCCTATATACCATAACTCATGCCTGAGAGAAGCTTATCTAACATGTGTTTTTCTTAAGACACATCACAGCCTTCTCACATTTAGAAACACTAAGTAGCATTTCAACATTATACTTGGGGGCCATTTTAAACAGTGAAATTACCAACAAAAGGCACAAAAATTTTTAAAATGTGGCACGAAGTGGATCATGAAAAGGACACTTGTTTACAGTGAGAGCTGAAACAAGGCAGAATATCACCTTATTCCACCTCAGTGGGGAGTAATCACTGTTCTCCACTGTGTAAGGCAACTCAAATTTTTCAACATTCTGTGCATTTCTATGAAAGACTAAAAAGATGTTTCAAGTACTAATTTTGGGGTACAAATACATTTTATTAAGTAGGCATATTCACAAATATGGAGTTTGAGACTAGTGAAAATTGACTGCATATAAGAATTCCCTTGTTATAAAAAGGTTGACAGCAACCTTATATTTTACTCTTGTAATGATAATATTCTTTTAATGAAATGTTCAATGTAATTCTCTAAAAAACACATTAACTTTTATGAACAGTATTATACTAAACATCCGAGATCATACATTGATAACAACAGGAATTCTTTAGATTTATTGTAACTTGACATGATTAAGTAGATTTATTACATATGTGTAATTTGCAGACTTACCTGCAGCTTCTAGTAAAGCTTCCAGTCTAGCTTGTGTTTCTGGATCTACTGTCCTGAGGTCTGCACCATCAGCAGTACCTGATAAGAGCAACTTGGAAGCCGTTTCCAGCATTGGATTTTCCAAATCATCCTGATCCAAAATGAAAGACTCCACCTAGGAAACAAATACAAACAGAAAGGAAGGGAGGGATGAAAGGAGAAGGGGAAAGAAGAAAGAGAAATAAACAGAAGAAAAAGAGGGGAGAAAAAATATTTTAAAGTAAATATAAATGATAATAAATGCAATGCAGTCCTAAAGTCAATGGAATTACATAAACCTACTGTTTAATTAAAGGAGAAAATTCCATATGTAGAAGAATTTCAAAATGTATTATTCACATGCACTTTCATTTTTTTAAACGGTTTTAATTTGGTGGAGTGAGGGTCTAGTAGAAGGAGGTTACAAAGTTAATTCTTAGACTGTGAAACCTTTGACTTAGGTAGAGAGCCTAAATCAGCTGTCCTTAGATGATTTGCTCTCAGGGCCCCTTTGTTACATGTATAAAGGACTGCATCCCAAAAACTTCACACAAAGGTTAAATTTACTATTATTTACCATTAGAAATTAAACTACAGTATCAAAAAATATGTATTCATTAACATCACCACTGGTTTCATCAGAAAAGTTTTTAAGTTCGGGAAAGCTATCAAGCCTAGGCAAATACATTTCCAAAATTCTCATTTGTGCTTGAAAGCTTAATTTTATCACCGGCAACAAAACATTGCCAATCATTTATTTTCCTTGACAGGCTCACTTCTATCATTTCTAAGAACTTTTGACAAAAAAACAAGTTTGATCAATGTAATATGTCTATCAGTTATATTTTTCAAGCAAAAATGGCATTTCATGGAAAAAAACAAAGAGCTAATTCACCTGACACCCAAAAACCCCACAAATGCTCTTCCTCCAAAAACCATCCTTTTGTACATGGCCTTTTGTAGTGCTTTATGTGTACTTCTCGTTTTGTCACACACATTCATTTTACAATGACATGTAGTCAAAAGTGGAAATTTCATAAAATTAATATGTACTGCTTCATTAAGATTATTCTTAAGGTGAAACTGGCTTTTTTTAAAAATCTGTGAGCATATGGCAGTGAAGAATACAATGATACTAGTACAATTTAAAGAATTAGAAAGAGCAAACTTCTAAGACACAGGGACAAGTTTGTTTTGACATTCTTTATCATAGTGCTACTTGTAAACAAGAATAACTGTTATATTTAATTAACACATTCAATACAGAAGGTTAAATTTGGAGGTAATAATGCTTCTCTCCAAATGTCCTAAACTAATGCAGTTTAACGTAAAATAACATTTCAAATTCCTAATATTTCAAATACAAACAGACACAGAGCAGTCTGAAGAAAATCTCAGTAAATATTTGAAAAACTTCAGTGTGTTAATTTTAACCAATCAATTGGTTAAAACAACTATTAAGATGAAAGTGAGTTAAGAAGACAAGTTTCTAACGAAAAAGTTGCTTTGCAGTAAAATTTTCTGATAAACAATGTTACAATTTTTCAATCCAGTGAGAGAAGACAAAAAAAGAAAATAAAGGAAATAAACACAGAAAAATGAACATAGGTAAACTAAACAGATGAAAACAAATAACATTCTAAAGTGTTAGAAAACAAAAGATCTCAAAGGGTAATGCATAGTTAAGTGCCAAATTAAAAGTAAAGATCAGAGGTACTAAAACTGTTTAAAGGAGGCACTGCATACATGAAAATATGGAAGTACATGAGAGGATTTTGACTGAAATAACTAATTTGTACAAGAGAAGGGGAGAAGAAAGAATGTGGTAGACAAATACAAAATTTCTATATACTAGAATAGAGGGTTTACTGTAGAAAAAGTCAGAAAGTTAAAAGTTAGATCATAGAAGGTATTAAATTTCAATTGGAAGTGATTTTCAAACACAAACTTCCTCACACCTGGCATCTTAACTAAGCTTGGTAAAAATTTACTAAGAAAAATGCATGTCAGTCTCTTCATGAGAGATAGGTAATTACAGAAATGTTTTCTTATTGACTTACTAAAACTTCTCCACAAACTCTGATTTTTTTTTTACATTTATTTTTAGAGAGAAGGGAAGGGAGGGAGAAAGAGAGGGAGAGAAACATCGATATGAGAGCGATATATTGATTGGTTACCTCTAACACACACCCCACTGGGGACCTGGCCTACAACCCAGGCATGTGCCCTGACTGGGAATCCAACCGGCAACCATTTGGTTCGCAGGCTGGCACTCAATCCACTGAGCCACACCAGCCAGGGCTCTTATGTTGTTTTTTAAGTACACTATTCTTACTATGTGAAAATTGTGGTAACTTAAAAAGCAGTAAACTCAAATAACTACAAAATTCTATACATAGATTCTAAAAGATATTAGGATAAGAAAAGAATAGGAATAAATATCTATTATAGCCTCCCTACGGCCAATGTAAGATTAACAATAACTAATTTCAAAGATACTGTTTGGATCTGAACATCAACTTACCAAAACTGCTTCAGCTCCTACCTATGAGATCTGAACAACACTCTCAGCCACCTCTAACTTTCTATTCTGCATAATTTTTTCATAAATTTATCACACATGACCTACTACATATATTTATTGCCTTTCTAACCTTCATGGAAACAGGAACTTCTTTGGTTTATTGACATATATCAAGCAACTAGAACTATGCTCATCGCATTTTCAGAACTTAAATAATTCTAGCATAATAAAAGATGGTTTGGGAAACTTGCCCTTTCAGATTATTATAAAAAGCTATAGTACATTTAGAGAAAGCGAGTTAGCTACAAAAAAATGAATTTAAGGATGTATTCATATATATAAAAAAATTATATTTAGAAAGCGGGTAAAGCAAAGTGCTATCTTCACTGGTTTATAGAGGATTGATTATACTAGCTTCTATACTTTTGTGCATATTAAATCCTTTTGGTTTTGAAAGATTAAAGGTGACATTTTACTGCAGATTGCTTTTGTTTAAAAAAGTTATTCTTTAACAGTTATTCATTATTCTTTAAAAATTATTCTTGTGGGATGGGAGTAAAGGACAGAAAACTGTACTTGAACAATGATTAAAATAAAATTTAAAATAAAAAATTCTTTATTTTTTTAAATTATTCTTTTACTAAATAGTAATACTACTTAGGTTACCAAAATAATTAAAATCCTTTTTACTTTCTTCCCAAAATGAAGTTAATATAAACACTTGACAATATAAAACAAGGTCTAGATATGTTTATGCCATTAATGGTACTCTTCTATACTCAAAACACAAAAGACACATGGGACTTTGGAAATATATGGACACCCATCCAGGGGTGTCGAACTCATTTTCACCAGGGGCCATATCAGCCTTGCAGTTGCCTTCAAAGGGCTGAAATAATTTAGGACTGTATAACTGTAACTACTCCTTAACTGCTAAGGAGATGAAATTACATTCAGCCCTTTGAAGGCAACTGAGAGGCTGATGTTACCCCCAGTGAAAATGAGTTTGACACCCCTGCTCTAGACCGATAGCAAATATAAGCATTACATTTCAAACTAACTCCTCTTCAAAAGATATATTAGCACTGCCATTACAGAAGACCAGCACATTTTATAGTGTAATAACCGGTATTAATTTCAAAGGATATAGATATAGTATATTCTGATAGTATAATGGGGCAGCATATATACAACCTTCATTCAATTTACTACATATTCATTTACAACCAATTACATAGTATGTGCAAAGCAATAAGATAGCCAAAGGAGAATGTAAATGCTACAATTTTATTATAATCTATGCCTCTCACAAACACGTAATATAGAAAGGCTAGAAAGGCAACTCAATGTGCAAACAGCTAATATATCAAACAAGACTGTATTAAATCTTGTATTTTAATACAAGAAATTGTATTAAATAGGTACTAATAACTACACAGAGGAGAAAAACAATTCTGAATGAGAGTAATAAAGAAAACAATGCTTAAGGAAGATGAGGCCTTTCAATACTGTGCAAAGAAGCTTAGAATGTATATGGAAGGTTACTGAAAGAATAAAGTATGGCATACTTGTTTTACTGACCTTCACTTAATTGCACTTTGCAAATACTTCCTTAGGTACAAATTAAATATTTCTGTCAACCTAATGTCAAGGAAATCCATCAGTACAACTTATCCACAGCATTTGCTCACTCTATGTCTCTATATTCAATTTTGGTAATTCTATTCCAAACCTTTTCATTACTATTTTATTTGTTATGGTGACAGGTGATCAGTGATCTTTGATGTTACAATTGTAATTGCTTTAAAGTGCCACAAACTGCACCTATACAAAAGGAAGAACTTATTGAATAAACGTCATGTGTTGTAACTGCTCCACCAACCAGCCATCCCCTCTCTCCCTCTCATTTGGCCTCCCTATTCAATGAAAAATAACTACATTTAAATGAGGTCAATTAATAACTCTGCAATAGCCTCTTAGTGTTCAACTGAAAAGAAGAGTCCCACATCGCTCACTGTAAATCACAGGTAGAAATGATTAAGCTTAGTGAGGAAGGCATGTCAAAAAGCCTAGAAAGGCTGAATGAAAGCTAGGCCTCTTGTGTCAAACAGCCAAGTTGTAAATGCAAAGAAAAAGTTCTTGTAGGAAATTACAAGTGTCACTGCAGTGAAGACACAAATGATAGGAAAGTGGAACAGCCTTATTGCTGACATGGAGAAAGTTATAGTGGTCTGGATAGAAGATCAAACCAACAATAACATTCCCTAAAGCCAAGCTAATCCACAGCAAGGCCCTAACTCTCTTCAATGCTATGAAGGCCTGGAAAGGTGAGAAAGCTACAGAAGAAAAGTCTGAAGCCAGCACAGGATGGTTCATGAGGTTTAAGGAAAGAAGCTGTCTCTGTAACACTGAAGTACAAGATGAACAGCAAGTGCATATGTAGAAGCTGCAGTAAGTTATCCAAAAGATCTAGCTAAGATAATTAATGAAGTCTGCTACTCTAAACAATTAATTTTCAATGTAGATAAAACAGCCTTATGTTGGAAAACAATGCCATCTAAAACTTTCATAGCTAGAAAGAAGTCAATACCTGGCTTCAAAGCTTCGAAGGACAGGCTGACCCCCTTGTTAGGAGCTTATGCAAGCTGGTGATTTTAAGTTGACACCAACGCTCATTTATTGTTCCAAAAATCCTAGAATCTTATTATGTGAAATCTACTCAGTCTGTAATCCATCAAGGGAACAACAAAGTCTGGATAAGAGCATATCTGTTTACAGCGTGGTTTGCTCAATCTTTTAAACTGATTGGTGAGACCTACTGCTCAGAAAAAAAAGATTCCTTTCAAAATATTACTGCTCACTGATGATGCACCTGGTCACTCAAGAGTCCTGTAGATGTAAAATTAGACTGATACTGTTTTCGTGCCTGCTACCAACACATCCTTTCAGGAGGCCATGAATCAAGGAGTAATTTTGACTTTCAGATCTTATTACTTAAGAACAAACATTTTGTGAGGCTATAGCTGCATTGATAGTGATTTCTCTGATGATTCTGGAAAGGATTTACCATTCTAGATGACATTAGGAACACCTGTGATCCATGAGAGGTCAAAATAGCAACGTTCAACAGGAATTTCAAAGAAGCCAATTCCAACCCTCATGGATGACTTTGAAAGGTTCAAGACTTCAGGAAAGAATAACTGTAGGTGTGATGGAAACACCAAGAGAACTACAATTAGACATGAGCCTTAAGATGTGAGTGAATTGTTGCAATCTCTGGATGAGCAAAGAAATTGGTTTCTTGTGGTGCAATCTGCTGGTGAAGATGCTGTGAAGACTGTTGAAATGACCAAAGGAGTTAGAATATTACACAAACGTTGTTTATAAAGGACCAGTAGGGTTTGAGAGACACCGACTTCAATTTTGAAAGAAGTTCTACTGTGGGTAAAATATATAAAACAGCATCACATGCTACAGAAAACTCTTTTGCAAAAAGAAGAGTCAACTGATGAGTGGAACTAAATTGTTTATTTTAAGAAATTGCCACAGCCACCCTAACCTTCAGCAACCACCATCCTGGCAGGTAAGCAGCAAGACATTTCATCAGCTAAAAGATTATGACTCATATCTGAGAGTTCAGATAATGGTTAACATTTTTTTTAGCAACTAAGCATTTTTAAATACTTTTTTAGACAAAATGCTATTAGACACTTAATAGACTGGTATAAATATAATTTTATATGCACTGGGAAACCAAAAAATTCACATGACTACTGCAGTGTAATCAGTGTTTGAGAAAGACAACTAAAGAACTTGTGAAAGATGGTTTTGGATAGACGTGACAACAAAATAACCGAGTAGGAACTTACTTCAATAATGTCAAATGATATTATGCAAGGTGGAAATGGGAAAAAGGATCAGTCTCTCAACATAAACATACTTTAGAAAATGAGAACCCAGTAACCCCAGAATTGGAACTTCTTGGTCTTTAACACTCCCCATTCTCCCATCCCACCCCTATCCAGCAATATTACTGCTTCTGTTTTCCTAGAAACTGCCCTGTTTATTTACCATTGAATTTCAAGCTGGTAATGGCAATTTCAAGATGCTAATCTGTATTTCAAGCAAGGTTATCTAGATCTTGACTATACTACAATGTTTTTAGAATAACAAAGAATTCCCACTCTTGGTCCAGGAAAATAAGATTATCTTCAATCAAAAAATCCACCATGCTTAAAATTTGAAGATATCTTAATCCAGTCAATGCAGAATAATCTTAAAAGATTTTTCATGATTTTTTCTTTTAACAAATGTTAGCGTTTTTGATTTTTATAACCAATTTTGTCATTTCAATGACAAAGTGATTTTACAGAAGTCATTTTATCCACAAAAAAATAAAAGTTCATTAGAACTTCACTTAAGGCAAGACCATCATCATGGACTGAACTTCATAATTTGTGTCATCCCTTATTTACTGATATTCAGAGAACAGCCTATATAAACACTCATTCAAAGCAATAGTAGTTGTGAACCTTGGTATTATTATTATGAAGATATCTGCTTTGTATATAAAATATATTAAAAAACTACATATAAATAGGTAGATACTAAAAAGTTGAATTTGAATCTATTAATTTATTAACAGATTGAATAAATTCTTAATAGTTTACATTATATCTCTTAAACCCAGAAAAACTGGGTATTTGTTCTTCCTCGTTCTTTGAATACAAACAGAGATTTATTATATGTAAAATAAGACATTCATAATTATAATTGTAATAATTTATTTTCTTTTGCACATGGCCATGGAGCCTAATAAAAACTTCTTTGGACTGTTGTTAAATGGAGTAAACTTCAGCTAAAACACTACAATTCTTAATAAAGAGTAAATTATTCCAAAATTAATATACTTCAACATAATTAAGATAAAATCTTCAGTAGAGTCACCAAACATTGATCTATGTACACACTAAAATAAAATGATTAAATTAAAGCATACAAACTCCATGTTATAAAAAAATGTCGATTCTGAATTTAAACAATGTATGTATTCAACAACAAAAATTCATTCAAGAAAAGGGCAGCCTTGGAATAATAAGACTAAGGTAGGAAAAAAGCTAGTATAACACTGCCTGTCTTTAGCACTCCAGGTAGTTGTTAATAAAAAAAAAAAACACCTTAAAGTTGAAAAATAAAAAGCATATTACAACATTACAAACATATTACTAAAATGTCAGATTATTTAAAAAATAGGAAAGCTAAAATTGAATGAAATAATGCCAAAAGCCTATTTTCAGAGAAAGGGAGCAACTAGTTACAAATACTGTTTAACTCAAATCAATGCTTGCAGAAGAATTGAAATAAAACACAGTTTTCAAACTGGGTATCAAACAAAATAAAGAAAACTCCATAAATTCAGCTAAAGATAAGAAGTGAGAGTGGAGGATAAAAAGGAAATACGTGTTTGCCATAACCTTCAATGTTAGGAAAAAGACCAAAGGCCAAAATGACCAAGTTAACATAAAAGTGAGTGGGAGGATTTCTCTTATTAAAAAAAAAAAAAGACCCACAGATTAGTGTTTAAAAAAAGAAAACAGCAGCTATATGCTATTTTAAGAGAAATATCTAAAAATTTTAGTCATAAAGGTTGAAAATATAGGCATGAAAAAGCAATTCCAGTAAAAGGTGCTATTACTAATATCAGTTAAAAAGAATTAAATGCAAAAACATTAAACAGTAAACAGGATATTTTATAATAAATACAATACACCAAAAGTATTTATGTAATCATTCAACTTTTACACACCTAACAATATAACATAGAAACATATAAAGTAAAAACGCTAGAAATATAAAGAACCAGAAAGTTCATAGTGGGAAATTTCCGCATACCTATCTCAGAAAATGAGGAGAGCAATAGATTGTGCGAGGATACAGAGGATTCAAAACTTACTCAGTGAACTATAATTCTCTTTCATAGTGACACAGAACTCAGTTTATTATGAGAACATAGTCTTTGAAAACAAAAACCTGACTATCTCTTAAGCAAAGTCAAATCTCAGCAAATTAAAAAATAATAAGGGTTATATTCTTGGTCCATAAAGCTAAAAGAAACTAAAAATCAACAATAGAAAGGTGATGCTGTACTTGAAAACTTAAAAAGAAAAAAAAAAGCCTCCTAATTACCTCAAGAGTACAGAGGAAATAACAATTTAAATTGTGAGCATATCTCCTATGGGATTTGGCCATAGCTGTCCTTAAAGAAAAAAATGTGGGCCTTAAATGTATTCATTACAACACAACAACATTTAAAATACATAAAATGAAAACCTTCAAAAATAAAAATACCTGAATAAAATAAAAATATATGAATAATTTATATACAGTAAAAATATAAATAAAGAAACTGATGAGACAGATATAATTAATAAAACCAAAAACTGTTTCTTGGGTAAGTCAAGCAAGAAAGAGACAAGGTTTTGGCAAATCTGATTATGGAAAATGAGAGAAAGAAAACTATTAAAATTTAAAAACTCAGCACTATAAATCAATAAATATGAAAGTCTAACCAGAATGGACAGTTTCCTAAGAAAAAGAATTATAAAAATTAACTAAGGAGATCACAGAAATATTAACAGGATATGTCCATAAAAGAAATATTAAGGGTAGTCACAGATTTACCCTTCAGAAGGAACAGAGCATAATGTTAATACAGATGAGAAAACTCCCTAGCACATAGGCATAAATTATCCTATTAGCAAACCTAAAAAAAAGTAGCACAAAAATAAAATTTAAAAAAAGTTACATAAAATATACCATTAGATAATTAAATTTGGCAGTTGTATAAATATCATTCAACACATACAAGAAAGAAGTTAGAGAGAATACCCAAAAATACAATTAACTGTACATACAGAAATAGTGATCTTCCCCTGCTGAAATGCTTTTCTCAAAGCTTGCTTTCTTTGGGTCTTGTTTTATATTTTACCTTCTCAGATGATGCTACAAAAGGAGGTACTCTCCTCATCTCTCTACCACTCCACCCTCTTTGTTTCCTCCACAGTACTATCACAGTCTAAAATTATCTTGTTCTTGGGTATTTGTTTATTTTCTCTCTTCTCCACATAAAAAAAGAGGATCCATTCAGACTTTCAGCTCTCACCAGTGTGTGGCAAAGTTCCTGGCACACTACAATATCTAGATTAATACTAGCTGAATATTAAAAATGAAAACATTGTAACTAATATGAGGTAAATGTATTATATAATTCCTTACTTTAAATTATTAGAAGTGAAAAAGTATATGGATCATCTCAGCAAAAGCACAGGATAAAACACAATATCCATTACCATGAAAATACTTGTTAAGCCAAGAAGGAAACTTCAGTTCCTGATCATGTATTTTACCAGAAATCTAAGGCACATACAAATGCCAAAGTTTGCAAATTATAAGTATTCCATTTACATCAGGAGAGATGCCCAAATCAGAACTATTAACAGATCTGGAGATCTAACCAATGCAACACAACCAGAAAGAACAAACAAAACAAACAAAAAAGCCCTAGAGAACTAGAAATACTAAAAAACAAAACAAAAATGCCATCATTTGCAGAAAACAATCACCCTTCTAAAACTTCAAGAGAATTGAAAACTAAATAAATGGTTAAGATCAACATACAAAAACCAACAGATTCCCTATAGACTAGCAATAACCAATTGAAAAACAAAATGTAAAATGGAAGATGTAATTCATGGTAACAACAAAAACTATAAAATACCCAGGAATAAACCTAGTAAGAAAAGTGTAAAACCTACATTAAAAAAAAAACAAACAAACAAACTTTAAAACTTTGCTAAAGGACATAAAAGAACACCTGAAGAAATGGAGAGGCATACCATGTTCCTGGATGGGAAGATTCAATAGTGTAAAGATGTCAATTCTCCCCAAATTAATCTGTAAATTCAATGCACTTCCAATCAAAATCCCAAAGGGATTTTTAATGGAACTTGACATGTTGATTCTAAAGTTCATCTGGAAGAGAAAATACACAGAAATTGCCAAAATTTTTTGAAAAAACAGTCGAAGGGGTGCCCTACCATGTGTCAAATATAAAATGACAATAATTAAAACAATGAAGTATTAAATCTGGAATACCTATACTTTGGACTTTTTAAAATATGATAAAGGTAGTATAGTATTTCAAGTCAATGGGAAAAAAGGCATTGTTTAATAAATTATTTTGGGAGAATGATTATGAAACTGGAAAAAATGGTGAAGTCTCTATCACAGAATTTATTTTTAAAAATTTCCAGATGAAATAAAATTTACTAGAAACACATAAAACTAAAGAAGAAAAAAAAATATAAGACTAAATTACTCTAAGGTAGTCTTTCTGACAGACACAAAACCTAGAAGCTAGGTAGGAAAAAAGTGATAGATAGATACTGACAGTATAAAAATGAAAAACCCAAAGATTCCATAAAGTAAGGTAATTGACAGGTTAAAAAAATTACAAAATATAATGTAACTATTAGAACCAGAGTGATAAACATATCATAAAATTTCAATTAAAAAAATGACAAACCCCACAATGGGCAAAATAATAGGCAATTTATATGAGAAATCTTCATTGGGAGTCAGGTGAATAAATACAAATTAAAATGAGGTATTATTTTTCATCCATTAACAGATAATGTCTAAGGTTTTAGAGGATAATTTGACAGAATCAAAAACCAACATTTAAAAAGGCAATTTTCTTTCTAGGAATGTAGTCTACAGAAATACTTTTACATACATGTAAGCAAAAAAAAAAAATGTACAAGGGTATTAATTACAATACTATTACAGAAAAAAATTATTGATAATTTATGTGACCACCAACACAATGGTTAAATAAATAATACTATGAAATAACAGCTATCTGAATAAAGAAAGCAGATCTACTTATAAAGCATACCACAACTATCTAATGGACCTGTCCTGCTCTCTCTGTTCCACCACTTTTCATCCCTTTAGCCTTCATTATTTTCCTTTATGAAACTTATCAGTAGTGACATTTGCCCCAATTTGCTTATTGGCTTTCTCTTACTTGAATGTAAGTTCATTTGGGAAAGGACCCTATTTTGTTCCTTGTTCTATCCTTGCATCAAGAATACAGACTTAAATACAAAGTACTTAAAAATATTTACTGAATTAATATAAATATTGGTGCGGAAAGATATTCACAGTACATTAGGTGAAAAATAAAGCTGCAAAAAAAACCCCACACATGGTATGTATCTATTTGTTGATTAAAAAAGGTATGCATATGTAAAAATACAAACAAAAATTTGCAAGGTGTACAGACCCAAGTCATTAACAGTGGTAATCAAAGAATGAAATCAATGAATTTTACTTTTTACTTTTTTGTATACTTCTATTTTGCTTAGCTTTAAAAAAAATGACCACATACTGTCCTTGTGCGTGATCTTTAGCAAAAAAAAAAATTTTTTTTTAAATACTTTAGACCTTCAGAGAAAAATATCAGGAATCACCTAAACATTTCCATATTCCTAATAAACATTCCAACTGTCAATACATGCCAATTTGTAGTATTTTGAGATAATAATACAAATTGTCACAAAATAAGTTGGAGATATTTCTCTCTACCAAATTTCTCTGCTAAGTTGGAGTTCTGTATTAATGTAAACGTCTAGAGATCTCTTCTGGATGTGCTACAGACACCTCAATTAAACTGACACCATTTTTATACTCTCTTCGACATATCCCTGCCTCCAAAAAACAACAAACCTCTTCTTTCTGTTTTCTAGAGAAAAGTAGAGTCTTGCCTTTGCGATCTTCCTCTCTTTGGCTCCACTGATCAGAAACAATACTATACAGAAGGCAGCAACAGCAGGGGATAGAACCCTAATTTAATTTTATCTTCTTTCTATCTATCTATCTATCTATCTATCTATAACTTAAATCTTAATCTAGCTCAAATAATAAAAGTCAGATTTCTAAGTATTCCGATTCCCTTCAAAAATGTTAACTGGTCTTTGCCCTTCTTTTATTCAAGGCTATAAAACGGCTGCCATTACACCTAGATCAATGTCAAAGTCTTTACAATTTCCTGAGATGACAATAATTATTATGCTTTCAGTCACTTATATAATCCAAGCTACAAGATTATGATAGATGCTCAATAAAATAGTTGCTGAATAAATAATTTCCAGCATTTGGGTGAGATCCAACAAAAAAGAATATTCTTGGCATAGCAAACAATGGTGAGCACAAGTAACATTAGAACACTAGACACTTGCTCACTTAACTGGTGTGTGTGTACCGTATTTGACAAATTTAAACAAGTCATTGCAGTCCATTATTTTTCTAAGCATTGATCTTGCTTTAGCTAAGTCTAAATGTAGTATCCAAAAGAAGGCACATTTATACCTATGCCATGCAATAATAATAAAGAAAGCTTCATTAATGCTTATTTTTGACTTTCATTGATTTTCAAAATCCTAAAGCTGGAGAAAATGGCAATCTTTTATTAGCTGAGGCTTTAGAACATTTGGATTATCTATCCCAATGAAACTAAGAAAAAATAATTTTTAATTTTAAAACTAAATGCATTTTACATAGAAATTATTCCTAAAATCTAAACTTGCATACAGATGCAAAGTATACAACCAAATGTGTAAAGCAATGCTTACCCTCCACCTTCCCCCTCAATAAATCCTTCAAAAGAGAGGTAGTCAACTTACATACTTCCTTGTTTGGGGAAGACACATGAGCCTAAAGCAATGCAAGTTTAGGATATATGAGGTCTGTCCGGAAAAAGTCCAGCCATTGTTAATATAACGAGAATAGTTTGTGCAACATCGATGTAACCTGGCAGCCAAGGAGAGTGGACTAGAATTCACATGTGTGAATGACAAAAACATCACTGGACTAGTCAGTGGGGGTGTAGACACCGTTGAGTGAGCATGTGTACTATGTAGACATCCCATTTAAAATGACTGAGTGAGTAGAGCAAAGGGATCTGCATCAGATTTTGCATTAAGCTTGAACATTCCTCCGAAAAAACTATTTGGATGATTCAGAAGGCCACAGCTTTGGGCAACTGGTGATTGGCAGCTTCCTCACAACAATGGGCCAGCTCCTGCATCAGGTCTCCTGCAGTTTTTTTGTTGAAACATCAAATCATCCAGGTGACTCAGCCCCCTGCAGCCCAGAATTGGTGCCCTATATCTTCTGGCTTTTTCCAAACTAAAATCACCTCTGAAATGGAAGAGATTTCAAACTGTCAATGAGACTCAGGAAAATATGATGGGGCAGCTGATGGCAATTGGAAGGACTATGTGAGGTCCCAAGGTGCCTACTTTGAAAGGGACTGAGATGTCATTGTCCTATGTACAATGTTTCTTGTATCTTCTTCTTGCAAATAAATGTTTCTGTTTTCCATATTACACAGCTGGATACTTTCTGGGCAGACCTCATAAATGTATGTAAAATTTACATGGCAATGTTTTCAAGGCAAAAAAATGAATGAAGATTAAAAATATATTCTTAGTTTTTAATTCTAAATGTTGTATGTTATTATAAAGATGGCTTTTAAAGATCACTTTAAAAAAACTAACCACTAAATGATTTCATTGTGTAGATCAAAAGTAGATAGCTACAAAGAGAAAATGAAAACCCCAAGTTGTCTTAAAGTTGTAACAGGTATTTGTGGTCTGAGATATAATCATTACACATAGATGTGAAAATACTTTATTTCACAAATCTTAAAGGGAAGATGTGTTCTGCAAAACTGTGCTACTGACCCAAAACATTGATTTAGTTTTAAAGATATTAATGTCAAAGGTATATGTAAAGAATAAGAATAAAATTATTTTATAAAATGTTATAACAAGTGGATAAGAATCAATATTTTTCAAAATTACTTTATCAATAAGTAGACATTTAAGCAGTTCCTGTATACCCTAAAGTTTATATTTAAGAAGTTATTACAATGGATTCCTTGATCAGCACTGACCTCTATAATCATTTCATAAAACAGAAAAACATATAGAGCTTTCCATAACTAAGTTTGTGGGCTGGCTTTTTTTTGTTTTATTGTTTTGTTTTGTTTTTTGGCTTGGCCTCATAAAAAGTGCACAAAATTATTCAAATGGCCCCTGGAAATAATACTGCTTTTGCTAGCTACCATTAAGTAACTCTCATTTTGAAATACTTTTATTGGACTTACATGAAATTATAATCATGAAAACACATACATGCTCAGGAAAAAATATTCAAACTATAGGATTACTCATAACTTGCCCTGTCATGGTTTCCCCACAGAAATCACTGATTTTGTTGTCTTTCTGGCAGACAAGCAACAGACATGCAGTCTGAATCACATATTACCACAAAAGTCTTGTCTTCAGCCTAGGAACAAGTCTCACTTAAGCAAATCGAAAATTAAAATATCTTAAATACCTTCTGGGAATTATTCTGAAGCAACTCAAAACACTAACTTAAAGAAGTATATGCATTCCTATATTCATGGCAGCATTATTTACAACAGCCAAGATTTGGAAGCAGGTGAGTGCATAAAAAACTGTGATATATTTACACAATAGAATACTAACTGACCATGAAGCAGAAGAAGGAGGAAGAAAAAGAAGAAAGGAGGAGGAAGAAGAAGAGGATAAAGAAGGAGGAGGAGGAGAAAAAGAAAAAAGATTATCTTAGTTTTGGGGACAGCATGGATGGACCTGGAGAGCATTATGCTAAGTGAAATAAGCCAGAGAAACAAGTACCATATGATTTCACTCATATAGGGAATCTAATGAACAAAATGAACTTACAAAAATATGGAGACAGACTCAAGATAGAGAGAAGACTGACAGCTCTGGAGTGGGGGTGGGGGGCAGGCAGGGCTGGAGGGATTGAGAAAAAAAAGAAAATTCATGGACACAGACAACAGTGTGGTGAATGCAGGAGGTGGGGGCAGTGAGGAGGGTATGGGGGGATAAAAGGTGATGGACAGAGACTTGACTTGGGGGTGGTGAACATACAACAGAGTGTACAGATGATGTATTGTAGAACTGTGCACCCAACACCTGTATAATTTTGTTAACTGGTGTAATCCCAAAAATATTCAATAAAAAGATAAAAAGATTAAAAATGTATTACCATCTGCATTATTAAAACAATCTTCATGGGCAATTCAATAGACATCATTTAGCTAATTAATTTGGATGTGTATCTCAATAATGAGATCAGTCACTCCTGGTTGGTAAGATCTATGTCTTTACTCGTCTCTGATTCCACCACACGTCACATGCAGAAGGTCATAATTGCTGGTTAAATTTAACATAAATAGTATATTGTACTACCTGCATTTAAAATGTTTAAAGGAAATTAATACCTTCAGTTTTCAGAAAAAGGTCTATGAGTATTCTCTAACTCAAATGTTCTATTTGTCTTGTTATTTAAAACTCAGGATGTATTCTGAGCAGTCTCCTTTGAGCACCAACTCCTTACCAGTCACTCTACACTGAGCAACAGTTCCGACACAGTTGTTAGATCTTGTGTTGCTAACACATCCCATCTACAAGATCGGTTCTTGTGGTAGAAGCTGGAAGAGCAGTTAATGTGCAAATACCACTCATGTTCATCCAAAATCCATACTTTTGTAAAAGAAGACAACTTGAATGTTATTAACAGTCACATGACTCGATATTAATATTTCAAAAAGCAATTCCCTTGTACAAGGAGTCCAGTATCAGAGAGAAAAAGAAAAAAATTAAAACTTACTTTAGTACTTACAGCTTCAACCTAAATCACAATGAAGATTAAACCAAAATTCTTTCATTGGACATTTGGACTCCTCACACATTCCCCAACATCGAAGCCATCCTTTCCCCACAACATGATATCCATATCCTTTCTCCATGAATGATACAAAAAATGAAATGAGTCGTGAACAAAATAAATTACACATTTTAAGAATTGTGAAGGTTAAACATCCTAGCTAAGGAAGATGACCTAAACCTTGTAACATAAAAATACAAGAATTTGAAGAGTTCAGTGTCAAAAAACTCAACCTCCTACTCTCTGAGTGAAAATCCAATAGAAAGTGGCAATAGTGCAATTCTGAAAACTTCCCATTCTCTTCCCAACGCATCTCATTCTAGGCATGGATCCAATTGCCTCAAATCATGCCTCAAGATGTTGATAATGGGACATCAGCAATCATGCCACAGCCTCAGAAGTTATATCCATGCTTTTCCTGGGCCCTTTCTTATGGGCTGGTAAAGTGTGTGTCAAGGAAAAAGTAAAAGATGAAAATAGAAATGAAAACCCAAGGACAAAGAGAAAGTCAGACTACCAGGCACCTCCCAGCAAGAAGTCCCCTATTTAACTGAGGAAAACACTGTCTCAATTTCCAACTCATTATCTCATATAAAATACCCTCAAAATTCTACCTCTTCTAACCCCCTTTGAAACATCAACTGTACTGGCATACCCCAGGAATTTATAATTACAGTTCCCTCTGCCTAAAATTTTTCATCCCTCAGAGTGGTATTTTCTGACCTTAGCTTCTCCCCTCTGTCGTGGTCTACTTCATCAACTCGGCCTTCATTTTTTAATAGTACTAACGACTGTATTAAGTTGTATTGTTTATTTTGTAGATTAATTGTATATTGTTATACAATATACATTATTACATTTTAGTCTTTCCAACTAAAATGTAAGCTCCATGAAAATAAGAACTTCATCAGTCTTTTTCAATACTATGTCTAAGTCAAGAGCAGTGCAGGACACCTATAAGCTAGTCGGTAAATATTTGTTGAATGACTATATTATTAAATACATATTAAATATATTTAAGCTTGACAAGTCCTTAATTTGGAGACCCTAGAATACATCTCTATGCCTCCCATATTTTTTCATCTCCTTAAAAAGCTTCTAACAACAGAGTATATATGTAAACTGTATCT
Source organism: Tonatia bakeri (assembly GCA_004024845.1). Classification (NCBI taxonomy): domain Eukaryota; kingdom Metazoa; phylum Chordata; class Mammalia; order Chiroptera; family Phyllostomidae; genus Tonatia; species Tonatia bakeri. Next base: position 79,187 of record PVIA01006320.1, on the reverse strand, counting down.
TTTTCATCTAGCAGAGTACTATTACAATGAAAATTTTTATCAGTTTTGTACCTATCCCTTTTTGAAGCCAGAAAAACATTAACCAACAAAAATGTTCTTGTGCTAACAGAGATTTACTCATATTTTTAATCCATCATGAATTTCAGAATCCCAAAAAAAAGAAACATAGAAGGACTTTTTGTCTCTGCATTATGAAATACAATAGGTTTGGATTACAAATTAAAGACAGCAGAAACATTTTTGTCCAGACTACTTAAACACTGAAAAAGTCCACCATGACAGACTTTTCCATGAATCTTATCACCTGAAATTTTTTCAATTCTCACCTGAGGACATGCTCCTTGATTTTAGAGAGGGGAAGGCAGGGAAAGAGAAGGAGAAACACTGATGCGAGGGAAACATCAAGTGGTTGCCTCCTTAAGCCCTGACAAGGGACCAAACCCTGCAACCTAGGCATGTGCCTTGACCAGGAATCGAACTCTTGGCCTTTTGTTTTATTGGACAATGCTCCAACCAACTGAGCCACACAGGCCAGAGCCCCACCCAAAATTTTTTACAAACCGCCAGCCAATTCAAAGGTCTGCTTCCATTCAGCTTTCAATAAAGAAACAACTTTATTCCCTTGGTGTTATAAACTAAATGTTCATATCCTCCAAAATTTACATATTAAGATCCTACCTCCCTTAATGTGATGGTATTAAGAGGTGAGTCCTTTGGGAAGTAACGAGAATTATGTCATGAGAGCAGAATCCTTATGAATGGGATTAGTGCCCCTATAAAAATCATGAGCGTGCATGCCTCCTCTTGGCTCTCCACCTCATGTTGGCACCCTGAGATCTCAGACTTTTAGCCTCCAGAACCATAAGACAGAAATTCCTGTTGTTTAAAAACTAAGACATTTGAAAAGTTAGAGGAAACACTGCTTTAAATCCTTTTTATCCAGTCTTAGAGCCGTGGCTCTAAACTTTATAGCTCCATACTGAAATTAAGAGAAAAAGTACTGATTCCCGGGTCACAGTCTCATCCTGATTTAATCATTCTAGGGAATAGCTTGGGCATAAGAATCCTTAAAAGCTCCCTAATGTAAGACTAAGGTTAAACCACTGCTTAAAAGATAAAAATTAATAGTTCTATCATTAAAGTACTTTATTACATAAAGATAAAAATAACTTCTCTTAATTGGGAGGCATTTGGTCATTTTAACTGCTCTTAGATTTGTTTATACTCAGAAATAATCCAATGTTTCGTAAGTCACATAAAAGGCACCAGCAGAATTTTTCTCATGCCTCTTAGTTTTTAAACAAATGTTATCAGAATACCTATAATGTACTCAGCCCTACAGTAGGCACTGATGGATAAAACTGGATCCCTGTACTCTTGTACGCAACTCTACCTTTCAGGTGTCCTCACCTCAACCACCACCATCACTGCTCTCTCCACTAGGGCTGCACTGAATCAGAATACAATTGCAATGACAAATATATACATATTGGGGACCAGTGTTCAGTTTTAAATACAGGTTTGCTGGATGTTAGGCTCTGCTTTTAATCGAGGATTGTTCATAGGACTTAGTCAATCTTTGTTTTAAAAAAAATGAAATTCATTCTGTAAAGAATAGATATCCCAGTCATACAAAGTGTGACCTCACATAATCACATGCTTGGTGAGAGGGGAGGGAGTTCAGATTCTTACCATATTCGTGAACTACAATATAAAATAAATTCTAGCAAGACTGGATAAAAACATACATATTAATATCATCTGATCTCCAGAGGGAAAGATTTTTCTAAGTATAAGAGAAAATAATCACAAAGAAAAAAGACATGCTCATATAAAAGTTTTCTAAAAAATACCCTTAACGAAAAAGGATAAAGTCAGCAAAATTTTTAATCACATTGGACTAAGATTCACATCAATACATATTCTCTCAAAAAATAAAGCCATGCTTTCACTAGCAAAATGGCCAAAGGACATTTTAAAAACTTTTTGTCCAACAGAAAAACTGAAATTAACCCAGATATCTGACAATATAAATATATAGTAAGTTATATGCTCAAGATAAAATATTACAGAATCACAAGAATTATTTTTTAAAAAGAAATAACACAGGAAAATCTCAAGACATACATATATTAAAAATTAGAACATCAAGTTGTTAAGCCTAACATATTTCAGATATGAGCATAAAGACTGGGATACAAATACTAAAATATTCATGTTTTTATTTTATGCCTCAAAATCTTTGTAATAAGTATGTATTCATGTCATTAACAGAAAAAGTTTCAAATCAACATCCCTTAATCTAAAAATTATACTGGAAATTTCTTAGAAATCCATAGGAAACACAAAAAATAATGCAGTATTATTTATAACAAACAGCTAAATAAATTATAACTAACTTATTTAGTTAAATTAATACTTCCAATAAATATGAAATAATACAGAAAATATAAATGTGTGAAGGAAATTATTAAGATATATAACATATTTTTCAGACCATAAGACATACCTAGGTTTTAGAGGAAAATAGGAAAAAAGTTTTGAAGCAAAAAATGTGGTAAAATATTTAATAACATAAATAACATAATATTTTGCCAATGTAAATGTAAACAGAACTCAACAGCAGCATTAACCACCGTTATTCCTCCCAAATCTGGGGGCGGGGGGAGTGTCTTATAGTCAGAAAAATATGGGTAATATTTTTATATAATATGGTCCCAATGTTAAAAATGTGCATATATCTGTATTTGCACAGAGAATGAACTGAAAGAAAAATACCAAAATACAGCATCATTCAATTTTAACTTTATTTGAACCACACTGTAATTTTCCAAGTTTTCTATGAGAGTATATGGTTAGTAAAGTTTTGCATCCTATCCCTACAGAGCTGATAATAGAGTGACTGCCATTAGTAACAACCTAAAACAGTTTATTTTAAATTGCTTCAAAATGCATTCACTTTTCTAAATACAAGTAGCTAAGAGTAATTTTTGAAAATGTTCACTATATGTGTAGGGCTCCTTAAAATGTACTATGAAACTTAAGCATGTTACATACTGCAGTACAAACATAGTACACTAGCAACAGTTAACAGTGGCAGTCATCTGTGGTAGTAACATTTGCAATGAAACTGTGTGACACTGTATCTGTTGAGTACTTACTCCATCTACATGATAGAAAACGACTTTGTAACTAAATAGATGAGAGCTAGAAAGATGTGGCACTCTATTAGTCATGAAAAACACTTCACTGCACATTTGCCACAACTTACCCGGTCTATTTTAATATAATTCTCTCCACAATCTAGCAGTTTAAATACAGTGACTATATGGTTTATAGTCACAATAAAGTAACTGGTACTTAACTAGGTTTCCTGTCTCTTTTCAGACAATGAACAACAGGCAAACAGGAGTATAACATTTTTCAAAAGAAACAAAGATGTAACCCTACTACTTTCCCATCTTCCTGCCATGTCCAGCAGTGTTTGAGGAAAACACAGCAGAGAACTAGGGTCTTACTCAGTTCAGGAGATGAAGATCAGAAACTGAAGAAACTGAGAAAGATAAAATCTGTGGAGCAGAGAACTGGGGAGAAGTGGGAAAAGAACTATTAGGGAACTATAAGCTAAACAACTATAGGAACTATAGGAGTTCCTACAGGGTAGGGATGTACTGAGGTTATTTGGTAGAGAATCTAGATAGGCCAATATGAGGGTAGGGCTACCTAACCAACTGTGCAATACAGGCTACCAGAAAGATGCCATAACCACGGTTCAAAAGAATGAAGGTGATTCACACTGCTAGCCATGAACAAATAAACAAACAAACATAAAACCCAATACTCTTTAGAAAAGGACAACAACATTCAGACATTCAATAATATAATATTACAATGTCCACCATAAAAATTACCAGACTTGTAAAACAAGAAAATGTCCCATAGAGATAACAGGTACATAGAAATAGATACTGAAATGATGTGTGGAGTTCGCAGACAAGGACTTTCATCTCTTTTAAATATGCTCAAGGATTCAAAGGAAAATGTGAACATAATGAGGACAGAAATGATATCTATAAAAATAAAGGACCAAATAGAATTTCCATAGTTGGAAATAGTATTTGGTCCTTTCCATAGTATTTGTCTCCAAAAAATCCACTGGATGGCACTGAAGACCAGTAAACCTGAGGCAAAACACAGAAATTATCCAAATTAAAGCATGAAGACAGGAGACTGAAAAGAGTATTCAGAAGCAACATTTACCTCTAGAAGAATATAACATAGTATGTATGTAATTGGAAGTCCAGGAAAAGTAGAAAAAAAATGTGAGGAAATAATGCCAAAAATTATTGAAATTAGAAAGAAAAATATAAACTTGCAAATCCAATGAGTTCAACAAACTTCAAATAGAATAATCCCACAGAAAACTATACCAAGGCATGTCACAATAAAACTACTGAAAAGCAGTAACAGAGAAAAATATCTTTAGAACAGCCAGAGGAAAAAAGACAGTATGTACAAAGGAAGAAAAGTAAGAATGATTGCTGGTTTCTCATCAGAAAGAATGTAAACGAGCAGATAAAAGATTCTTTTATAGTGGCGAAAGAAAAAAATCTTTCAATCAAGAATACTATGTACAGTGAAAATATACTTCAAACCTAAGAGGAAATAGACATTTGCAAACAAAATCTGAGAAAATTCAATGCATGCAAACCTGCACGATAAAAAAAAAAAAAAAAAAGGAAATTATTCAAGTGGATGGAAGTTATACAAGTAGGTACCTGATGAAACTGAATTCACACAATGAACAGTGCCCAAAATAATATAAAATGGGTGTCTTCTTTTTCCTCATTTAAGAAAATATTTTAAAATAATAACAATCTATTTTGCCCATTTCCAACATACATAGAAATAAGTATATGACAATAATCCCACAGGAAACATAAGGAGAGAAATAAAAATACTGGTGTGAGGTTCCTAACATTATATGTGAATTGGTATATTATTATGTGAAGGTAGCTGTAAGTTAAAACACATATACTGGAAACTCCAAAACTACCACCCAAAAATTAAAAAGATGTAATAAGGCAACAGAGGTGATAAAATGGGATACTAAAAGTAATGAAATAAAAGGCACAAACAAAGAGAAAAGACGCAATAGTGGCTGGAACAGAAAACAATTAGCAAGATGGTAGACTCAAATATAAAATATTAATAATTACACTAATTTAAAATAGACTAATGATTCAAAGTCAGAGCTTGACAGTACAGATAAAAAGGCAAGTTAACTATATGCTGTCTGCAAAAAAACATACTTCAAATATGAAAACGCTGGTAGAACTAAGAGAATTCAGCAAGCCTGTAGGCCACAAGGTCAATATACAAATACCAATTGCACTCCTATATATAAGCAACACACACTGGACAAATTAAAAGAATTATCATTTACCATAATTTAAAGAAGCATAACACACCCAGAAGATGAGTGGTATCAAAATATGCCACTCCATAATAAGTAACTTTGGCATAAGACTATTTTGACTGGAGGTAATTGAGAAACAGCAGATGCAGAAGGAATTTTGTGCCCCTCCCGCTTTCTGCCTAAAATCAGGGCATGAATTTCCCCTTGTGAAGTGTTCCCTCCTGCTCCCCTGTACCAGGAAGAGAAAGATGCTTAATCACTGAAGATGACTCCTATCACCAGCGTTGCTCCCTACTTAAGTCTGTCTAAGAAACCTTAATAAATAACCCTTATCTAGCATTAGTTTCTCATATACTGTGTTTACCTTGCTACAATTTACCACCCCTAGAAGCCCATATTCCTTTTTCTTTGTCTAGTCACTTCATAATTAATCATTCTTTTTAAAAATAGTATATATATGCTCCCAAGCCTAACTGCTTTCTTTGGGTTTTCACCTATTTTCTGTGAGGTTATCACATGCATGCATAACAAATTTTCTCTCCTATTACTCATTCTTTTATCAGCTTAATTATCAGCCCCAACCACTGAACCTAACAAAGTATTTGCAAGACCTGAACAGTGAAAACTACACAACAAAGCTGGAAGAAATTAAAGAAAATGTAAATAAATGGTTATCACGTGGGCTAAGGTTATGCCTGCTAAACAAAACAAATTTCTAAGTATACTGAGCCACTAGTTTGCAGACTTGGCTTTGAATGTTCTAAATATCCTTGGAACAAACCAGATCATCAGGAAACTAAGTATTCAGACTACATAATTTTTTTAACCTAAGTGCATTTTACCAGTATATCCTTAACTTACATTTTATAGAAACAATTTAAAGCTCTTTTTATTTTTGGAATGTTGAAGAAGTTATTTACTATAACAATGCAGTACCTCACCATAGGGGCCCAAAGAGAAAATTTTTTCTGAGACCTAAAATGCACAAAATATATCAATCCTCCAAATCATCTAGCACATCTATAGTGTTCGTGGACAACACTAACCCCAGGACTCATCAAGTTTCTAATCTGGCTCCGGATGGTATTCAATTTATCTAAGTTTAGCAGTTGTATATGCATTTCTGTATATACTTTTATCTCTGATCTTAACTTACTAATATTGCCCTTTTATATTATTTTTTAGAATATTTAATCTAAATTATTTTCTGAGATGAAATATTTTTAATCTAAAATATAAGTAATATTTTTAAAGAGAGCTATTGTATCCATATTAAAGAATTCATTATTTCACCAAGAACATAATAAAGACCATAAAATTATTTTCTTTTTTTAGATATCATTTATTTACTTTTGGAGAGAAGGGAAGGGAGAGAGAAAGGGAGGGAGAGAAACACTGACTGGTTGCCTCTAATGTGCACCCAACCACAGTCCTGGCCCACAATCCAGGCACGTGCCCTGACCAGGAATCGAACCAGTGACCTTTTGGTTTGTGGGACAACATCCAACACACTGAGCCATACCAGTCAGGGCAATGTCATAAAGTTATTTTAAATGTATGTAGTCTCACATTACTTTTTAAGAGTAAAAAACAGTGGAAGATAATGAACATAAAAGGAAAACGGGAGAAAACCAAGTAAGGAGCAGGACTTTGAACAGGAGGGTAGCAAGCAAACAATGTGAACAGTAACAGAGTATTAGAATACAATGTAAAGCAAATGATCCAGATTAAATACGGTAAATATAAAGTTGGGTGGGTAGAAGGAAGTCATATAATGGGTCAGATGCAAAAGTGAGCTTGGATTTGATTCTTAAATGTGAAATAATACTGTAAAACAGACTGTAAACCTTTTGAAATATATGGGAGATACAACATCATCTCAAACTTTTTTGTTTAAAAGTTTGTAAAGCCACTACCTAATTTGATCTAGCTTTAGAGTTTTACATCTAGAAGGAATCCTAGAGAAAATATATGGTACAAGTTAACTTTAAAAATCAAGAAAAAATTTAAAAATACTTTTTTCAAGTAACATACACAGATTATGAGTCTTAAAACTCCACCCTACTAATCACCTGGGTGATTTGAGTAACATGAATAACTTTTAGTCCTCATTCTACGTATAAACTTAACCAAAGGTAAGAGTCTGAAGAACTTCCCAAGGGAAAAGACAGGAAATTGATTCTTTCACTACACACTATCTCAAATTAAAATGAAAAACAACCATTTACTATGTTTGAGATACAATGTTAAGTTACTGAAGACACCAAGAAGAATAAAACTATTCATGGAAAATCATACAATAACACTAAAAGTTCAAGACAATGAAAGAGGAATCCAATTAAACTGTATCTAGAAAATTTTAAAAATCAATTGTCAACATAACTTGGCATTCTCACTTTCCTATCACTTAATAAAAGATATAGCCTTTATAATTCATAAAACATAAAATGATGATCCACCTGACAAGATTTATTAAATGACATGTAAGGCTTAATGTTAATATTTTGGTTATTTAAATGGATAGTTTCATAGAGGAGAAACCTTTCTATTCACAGGTAAATCTGTATTTACTTCATGAAAAATACTATAAACAATGGAAAGAGAAACTAAAAAAATATTTTGAGAAGATAAAATATTATACAAATGTGACAAAATATTAAAAAGGAAAATTTTCCAATTCATGTGGATACTAAAATACCAACACATGTTTTTGGAAAACCCCAAATAGTATTTCCTTATGAAATATGAGAAGTTAGAAATTGTATTTCTTAAACTTGCTTACAACATTTCAACAAAAATATATGTCAGTCTTTGTTACGATGACAGGGCATAAATTACAAATGTAGAACGTGTGACAAGGACTGGGGAAGTGGCAACTGGATAAATTCAAGGTTAGAGCCAGCTAAGAATAAACTCTAGTTAGACGAATGAGAAGGTCAACAAATGAGGTCTGTGTGAAAACAAGGAGTTAGACTGATCATAATACCCAAACATCAAGTACAGGATCAGAATCTGACTAATTTATGGCAGGAAAAAAGAGTCAAAATGAAGTTAGCGGCAAGTATCAAAAGTCAGAGAAATAGGCTTAATAATAAAAGGTCAGAGACTAAAGAGCAGAAAACGCCAACACGCAATTTAACAAGGGCTCAACAACTTTCCTTAACAGGTGACTAGAACTTCAGAGTTGGGAAGGGTTAGCATTTGAAAAATGGAAAGAGATGTGCAGATATGACTTACATTTCTCTTTTCCTATAAAACACATGGTTTCAATGCCATGATTTCAAATTTCAGGAAAAAAAATATAGTCCAAATAAAAATACATGCTTATATAAATATAAATACAAGGTATACATGCTAAATGATTCATTTTGTTACCAAAGGAATCTGAAACCAACAGTTTAGTCTCCGGATAACCAAGATATACATTAATGAAATGTTATTTTTCATTTTCATAGACAATATAAAAGACAACTAGTCTCAGAAAAATACTCTTGACTGGATGCAGGCACCTGTGATACGATATTGAAAAGAAACAATATTCAAATTCCTACACAAACTTTTTCCCACTTCTTAAACATGCTGTTTTATAGTTGAAGGATAGAGACCCAATGGGATCCCCAATACTGTTTCAGAGGATCTACAAGGTCAAAACATTTTTATAATCCTAACACGTTATTTGTCTGTTTCACTCTGTTGGCATTTACACTGAATAAAAGTAATGGTGGATAAAACTGCTAGCCCCTTAATACAAATCAAGGCCATGATTTGTATTTTTTTCTTTTATTTTAAAAGAAAAATAAAGGGTGAAAAGGCTACTTCTATTATGAAGCAGTAAAAAATATTTAAATTTTTAACATGAAAATGACTTTTCATTATTCTCTGTAACAAAATAAAAAAAAATTTCTACTGCATACGTAATTACATAGTTGTCTCAGCAAAAATGCTTGTGTAAATGTGAACTACCCAGTAGATTTTCTTCATGGAGTATCATTTTTACTTACGATACAGCATGGTTATTCAGACTTATCTGGCAGACATTTTCTTGAAAATAAGTGAAGTGAGCCTGTCATTACAAGGGAAACTACTCACTTTGTCATCCATGATGAAATTCAATCTTTAAAGCAAAAATTAACAATTTGGCAAACATATCTGGCACTGTGAATGTGTCATCTTTCCAGTTTTTGACCTTTCTAAAGAGATCACTGGTGATATTAGCAAATGGAATTTTTAAAAAAATATTGTAGCTGTATTGGGAAGTCAGTAAGTAAACCAGTATTTTCCAAATGACCACTGTATGTTAGAAAATTAAGCACGGTAAAAAATCCATTAAAAATGGGCAATGAACCAGTGGATTTCAACCTAACAAAGTTCAGAAAATTCACTGATAGTATTTCAGATTCCACACTACGCCCTCTAAGAAACTATCATTTGAGTAGTTTTAGAAGTAATACCAAAGAAAAACATCCAAATATCTAAAAGGGTTATTAAAATATTCTTCGCTTTGTATCCTCATATAAGTGGGAGACCAGATTTTCTTCTTAGACTTCTTCCAAAATAATGTACTGAAACAGACTGAATATAAAAGCAGACGTGTGAGTCCATTCTCCTATTAAAACCACACTTCAGATATATTTGAAAAAATGTAAAACAATGCTGCTGTTCTCAAATTTTTTTATTTTGGAAAATAGTTATTCTAATAAAAGTATGTTAACATGAAATGTTATTAAACCCATTATGTTTTTAAAAATAGATATGTAAATGTTTTTAAATTTTAATTTTAATTATCAATTATTAAAAAATATAACTCTCACAAAGAAAAACTTTTGAGTCCTCAGTAATTTTTAAGAGTATTATAGTCCTGATATCAAAAAATCTGATGAATGCTATTCTAATCATCTCTGAGACTAAAATTTTGTTGCTCTATCAATTAGGGGATAACACTTACAAACATAAAATAGTACATGAGAGTCATCACTTAAAAATACCTAACAGTGTAACAGTGTAGTATTAACTATGTGTGTAAGTGCTGGACTTAATGTTTACACAGATTATCTAATTTTCCCTTACAAACATTCTACAAAATGGATACCTATGTCTTCACAGAATCATTTAGTGAATTAAAAAACAATACTTATGTAGCACTTGACACAGTCCCTCTATATAACTTAAATTTTTAATAAATGTTAATGTGCTTAATTGCTATTGCCACCATAAAACTATCTGAGTACCCTATGTACAAGTTAGAAGGCAGCTAGTCAGAAGGCAGATTCCATATCCGAGACCAAGTTATTAATGGCCAATGTTAATCTAACCACTTATTAAACCAAAGTTACCTTACAGACATTCAACATTTATGAACACCTCCTAAAAGGTCTTTGTCTTGGCAATTCTGGAAATTATATACTAAAACAAACCAGTGGTTAAGCAGGACTTTGATGCTCACCAACTTTGTAGTGATCAAATCACTTCATATCAGAATAGGTTCTTTGAGTGTCAGAACAAAGGCCCGTGATGATTTAGAACCAGGAAACGCCCATGTTGTTGCACATATAAGCAGATAATACATGACAGAGAACTTGCTGAATTCATTCTCTACAGCATGTATTAAACATTGAACTAAAATGATTTAATGTGGGACTAAAGACATTTGGACAACCTAGCCTTTACTCTCATATAATATAATAGTAACAGATTAATTCACATATTTCTAGTTACACTACTGTTTGATACCTGTTTGTAGCCTTTATACTCCACTAAAATATCAGTCTTCTTTACAGGGATTATTAGCTATCATAAGTGTGTCTTCTACTACTCCCCCTGCATTCCCTCAAAGTTAGAGTGTGAAGGCAATGTTGCAACTTCTACTCCCCATTCAAGATAAACTCCAATCTCAAATAAGAGTATATATTCACAATGCATAATATATCGGGAACACAAACGTGTGTATGTAGTAGCATTTATGTAACCCTGTATGTGAGGGTACTATATATATGTATACATATACACACACACAGAATATACTGATTGAAATGTTAATAGAAAAACCTTTAAGGACAAAAAGATAAACTTGGGATCCAAGAAACCTTCTAGATAGTCCAACATTCATAATGATACATAACAATTACAAAAAGAAGCATAAAAAATGTAACTAAAGGTACTCAGATAAAGAAAAATATCTGCTTATTGATAAATTCAGAATGCTGAAAACATGGCTTTCAAACTCTTCAGATAAACAAGTGAAGTAAAATATTATTATTCAAATACATATCTGCAGGCATTCTAAATTCAAGAATGATTCATTATCAATGGTAAACATTTTATCTTATTACCTTTGTAAAGAAAAATTAACTAGACTAATTTCATTGAATTTCAAGGCCTAACATATTGAATGTGCTCAGTAAGTACTGGCATGAAACTGTTAAGATTCAATCTACTCAACATGTCTCATCGTTCCAAAACCTTTTAATAAATTAAAAATATTACTTATATCAATTCAAATAATTTACATGTTAGCTAAACTTTTCTGTCTCTAGATCAACATAAACACTTATGTCTTAAGAGGTACTCCAACTCTTCCCAATGAAAAATATCACCATGGTTATACTAAATATAGGACTTTAATTTTAGAAATGTATGTGTATCACATAAGCCAATACATTTTATAGAATAAAAAGAAGTATAGCAAGTACCTGTCAAAAGAATCTACTTCATGGAGATTTTATATCATTACTAAAAGTAACTTTACATTATTACTAAAATAATAGCAAGTAGATTTCCTGTTTGAACTAGAGTGCACTACTTACCATTAGCCAATAATATTGATAATCACTACGAAACAACTTCCCCATAATTTTCAATCTAATTTAAAAAACAAAACAAAACACCAAACCTCTGCTGTCCAAATAAATACAGAGCAAGATATGGTTCCGTAATAAACCAAAAAACGGTTCAACCAAGCCCCACACCCACCATAATCTAAATAACAATCATAAAGATTTGAGACTTTTATCTTACATATTACAACCTGTAAAATCAAATACAGATGAAGTTAGAAACCCTGCCTTTGTCTGACAAATGAACAAGACTGGGTGTGAGAGTTGTCACACTTAACTGTAAATATTTTTATTTTCATAAAAATTGCTCCTTTTTAAGCAAAAGTGTATCAAATGATATACCCTGAACAAAGCATTCTGAATATAATTGAAATGAAAATAAGCATTTGTGAAAATTTCTCATTTCTAAAACAATTCTTATAGAAAAAGTACTAATTCAATTATAAATAAAACTAGAAAATGTTTCTAAAATGACCTCTCATGTTACACGTATTATTACAAAAAAAAAAAAACACACTTAAGGTTTATATACACAGCATTTGGTCAAACTTGAAGTATATAAAAAATTTTTTTTTGGAGGATTTCCCCTTCTTATTGACCTTTCTAAATACTAAGATCCATTATCACATATGACTTAAAGGAAAAGTATAAAAATTCTAAAATTATAGTTATGTCTTAGCAATACAAGAAAACAGACATATAAACAGGCTCCCAGCCCTTTTCTACCATTTGTATTTGGCTAGTTCCCTTGGCACTAGTTAAGGGAAACAAAAGGGACAGAAACACTTTGACTACTTTAGTTTAGAGGATAAAATTACTGACTGGATTATTTGGATAATTTAAGCAACCAAGTTTTTCGGTTTAACCCATTACCTTGGAATATCTGAGAAGCAATGATACAATTTGAAATCAACCTCTTCCAGTTTTATGAGTTTTAGAAACTTATATTTTACTTAAAATTTTGCAGATCATTTAAAAATTCAAGTTAAATAATAATTGTTATATAATAAAACAATCACCATGAACCATAGCATTATATAAATTAATCTACACAATAGTCACTGATGATTCAGATTTAAGAAAAGAGCCTTTTAAATGGACAAGGTGGGGACTGACTGTGGGCAGGAGAAAGGGGAAGGGGAGAACAAGGGGAGGGGGGGAATTGGGACAACTGTAATAGAACCACCACCAAAATGTATAGTTCAAAGAAAGAACCCAGTTACACTGGAAGACAGACGAAAACAGAAGGGATCCAATGGTTAATGTAAATAAGCAAAAATCTACATAAAATTCCAGATGCTTAATAAAATCACAAAGATGAATATTAAGGTAACACACTTAAAATAGCCTCAGTGACAACAGTAAAATTGTATAAAGAGGAACTTCATTGTTCATTATTGGACATTTTCACAAGGAGTTAATCCTTTAAACAAATAAAAGTAAATTTTTGGAAAACTGGTTGTGTAATTGAATCTTTTCACTTGCAAAGGGAAACTTTAGAAAATGGTACACTTAGCTTCAGAGAGTTAGCAAGTTTATCCTCTTTGAACTTTTATTTTTAGACTTAGGTCATTATAAATATTTTTAACTTTGGGAATAAAAGTATATTTTATTACTACTTGGAAAATTTTTACATCTGGCCTGCCAGTTATGGAAAAATATTCGGTTAAATCAAATAATATAAAATAAAGAGAGAACTACTCACTTACTATGGTCTAATGCAACAGGTACATAGGAACCAAAATAAGAGAGATCTAAAATTAGGACAAATAATTAAAATTATAGAGGTTATTTTAGTAACTATTAACAATGAACTAGTTAGGTCCAGTAAAATCTTAACACAACTTTTTAAAAAATTTTAGTGGAAATCATATAAAGCCAATTTCTAAGACACCATTAGAAAAATCTGTACTTAAGGCACAAAACTATGCTCAAGTAGGTTTTCCTAGAAAATAAGACTTAAAATCAGTTATTTACTGAAATTTTAAATGGGCAAAATTAGTCAAAGAGACCTACTGAAACCTATTAAATACGCTTCTTTAAATTCCAAAGTAAGTATTTTTTTAAATAAATTATAATGTAGCACTGGAACCTTGTAATCAAATTAGACTTGTTTAAACTCAAGCACTAAAGTCATGTGACCCCTCTTATTTACAGTTCCTTGATGAAAGTGTATATACCACTATTTCTAAGTAGGTAATTCACCATATCATTTCTAAGGGAACTCACTAATAGCATCAAAAAAATGAAATAAAGGAAATTAACCAGAGGATTCATCTCAGACAACAAGCTGTTAGGGGAGGAGGAAAGAGTGTGTTGGCAGATGTCTGAAAGAAGGTAGATAGTACAATGGAATCAGTTTTCATTCTGCAGAAGCACCGTGAGACTTGCTGCAATGTCAGCTCTAAGCACACACTGTGGGACTCCAGAAAATGCTCATTGATCATGCAGCACTTTACAATGCGCATAGGCTTTTTTCTCCTGCTAACCCCGCCTAGCTTCCTTCTGCAGCTTATTCTCCCAAGCCCTCTCTCCCTAATCAAATCTCTTCCTTAAAATAGGGAAATATTTAATAAATTGTCTTAACAGTCTGAGTATTAGGAATACCACTCACCATCATGAAACCTCTTTATTTGAATTGGCCAGTCTTATCTTAATGAGGAGAGGGGGACCTTACAACCTACAGATAAGAAAATTTTAAATATCTATACCTATAAATACAAATGTTTGACAATATACTACATCCAAGGCAAAAATCAACTATAGTTTCACTTTGACATGTATCTCCTTGAACTGATTTATATATTCAAATAGATTCTTATAAAACTGATACATCCAGAAAAAAAAATTTTAAATTCTCATGACTCAAAATGCAGATCTTTATTGTGAGCTCTGAAGCATTAGTGCCTTAAATTTTAGGACCCTTTAATTTTTATTTAATAACTTATTTTATAATAATCAAAGTCACATGAAAAACCTAGAACCAGAATGTACCAGCTAAATTAAGCAATTAAATTGTTATATATATATATCCTTAATTTTACCCTCAAAAGTAAAACAATCAGTTGTTTTTAATAGTTTACTGCCAGCAGAGCTCTAGGCTTAGATATGTAAATGAATTCTAAGACATATGATACTTAACCTACTCAAAGCTGCTTTTCAGACCCCACCTTCTAATGAGTTAATCTAAAGGTCACCACCAGCACAGGCTTTTTATTAAGTCCGAGGCCGGTTCTTTTTAAAATTTATTATCAGACATATATCTTACAATTTATAAAACATGAAGTTTAACCAAAATAACTCTAGACTTGTTTAGTAATCACATGAATCAGACTGGAACATTCTCACACAGAATAAGGTCTGACCGTATCTTGCTTTTATGCTCTGCCTTCCTTTGCTCTCTCCTCTAATCTATTCATCTGTAAAATAATTCCGTCACATAAGGTTTCTTTGTTTAGATTTCAACTTTCATTTCATTTACAAATCTAGCCCTACCTCAAGAATGTCTTCTAGAACATATGCTTCCATTTCAGCCGCTGTCTCCACCATGTTTTATCAAACTGCCATGTTTCTTACTGCACTATGATTAGATCATTGCCAGCAGGAACACTCCTCTGTGTCAGCAAGGGAACAGGAAATGGAATGTTCTATTACATGCCTAAAGCAGCTTAGCTGTTCACTAGCCAGGCACCTACCAAAAGAGCAGGGGGGTGACTCACTCTGTATTTTTTAAAGACACAGAAGCTCTATTCCAAAGCAAACTTCTGTCAAGTAATTTTAATAGGCAAAATAGATAAAGTCTCTTATTTTACCCTTTTAAAACTTAAAATCCTAAAATTTCAAAAAACACACACATACATATTTATTTAAAGCTATTTAACACGCCTGGCTTCCTGGTTAAACAAAGGAGGTTGAAGTGGGTCACATAGCAATTTATCCTTAGTAAAACCTTGCAGTGAAATTAATGGCTGTATTAAACATGTACAGGAGGCAAGGTAATACAAAATTAGCAATTCACTACAGCAAACAAATGCATTATATAACATACCTATTACAGGTGTTGGCATGAGGGTGTCAAAAATAGTTAACTTAATGCAGTTTTTTTTAAGTAGTAACTGGTTTTCTGTAAACAAATCTCTTTGAAAATATCTGAGAATGAGATGAACATTCCACTGGTTTATAATTACTGAAGCAAGGCATTCCACTTATATTCATACAGACATATTCTAGAGAGAAATGCCTTTAATTTGATTTACCTCCAAAGAAATGTGCTCCCCTTATCATAAATATCACAGGAGACAAAGAAATATCAGACAACTGAAATTCAGAAACATCATATCTGGATCATTAAACAGCAAACATAATGAGTGACAGAACCAATTTATGTTATATTCATTATTATAACTGCTCCTCAGTTTATAAAGTTTGTTACTTTGTCAAATTTCTTCCTTATGTAATCTGGAATATTAAAAAATTAACTGGGAAAGGAACAATGTCTAATGCTCTGTGGTATTAATAAAATAACTCTGCACTTCCAGGACTGCCACACAAACTGAATTTGGAGTGATCCTTTAATGTGCAGATTGACCAATCTAATTATAATTCTAAAGTAAAGAGTTCTTCCAGTCTAAAATTTCCTAATAAAAAAAGAGTTTTTAGGATTAAAAAAAAGAAAAATGGAGGAGGGAGTTATTATTATTAATACATATGGCCAAATCTATGCTGAGAAAGTGCTACGCAAAGGCACTGGCAATAATGTCTCCCCAAAGTGATGCCATGGAAAGAGATTTTGTAGTTCTCTCGGGCCTCAGTTTATTAATCTGTAAAATGAGATAACATTTATTCAACATGAAATATCTACTCTTTAACAGACACTGTCTTAGGTAGTCAACAGGACAGGTAAAATTTCTCCTTATAGGTTTATATGAAGATCAAATATAATCAAGTATCTACTACTCAGTTTCTGATAATTAGGAGGTACCCATACTGTCAGGCAATATGTTTCTTTTTTCATAAACATGTTAATTAACCCTCACAAATAACCCTAAATGATAATTTAAAAGAACAGTAACATTAATAATTACACTGTTTACTATATGCCATATGCCACTTTAAGTGCATTGTATATATTAACTCATTTAATTCTCACAATAATCCTAAAAGAACAAAAGATACTATTACTATTTCCATTCCACATGCATGGAAACTGAGGCACAGATAGCTTAAGCAACTCGCCAAACTTACTCCTAATGGAGTTAGTTAAACTGAGGAGCTAACATCTGAATACAGGCAGTTGGCTCCATCCTGTGAACCATCTGCTCCATTCCCTCCAGGTGATGTCATCCTGATTTTACAGGTGAGGAGATCAAGTCTCAGATAGTACACACAGTTACGTAGCAGAGCTGGGACTCAAACCAATCTGACCAAAGCCTGTGTGAAATTATGGGAAAACAAATGGTATTAAAAATAATGTTTTCCCTCACACCATATATTGGGTTGGCCAAGTCTGTTAGGTTTCTTGAGTATAATAAGACATTTTTTATTTTCACCAATAACTTTATTGATTTGGGTGTTTTGAGTATGTCCACTATCTTTGGTTTCTAGTGGGTAGAAGCCAGGGTACTGCTAACCATCTTCCAATGCGTAAGACTGCCCCACAGCAAGGAATTATTTGACCAAAATACCAACAGTACAGAGAAACTTCGCCAACCACTTGTGACACATTCAGTCAGTCACAGCACCTTCTCCACACACTGCACAAAACTTTTTATTTTTGCGTTTCAGTTGAGTTTTTACCTTTCTTGAAATAATAAAGTATAATTCAATGAAAATATTGCATATCTACTTCCATCTTCAATATTAAAATGACTGCACAAAAATTCACCAATTTTGATGGTTTTTTTTAAAAATGCATGCTGATATGACAGTTGCCCCAATACAACAAAACTGTTTTGAATTAAGTTAAAGACAACTAATCACCATTAGAGCTATTGTATAGAAAAAACATAACTGACACTTTGGCCAACCCAATAAAATGCTTATGTATGTATGGTAAGTCTGGCACTTGGAGGGTTCTCAAACAAAATAATCCCACTGTTAAGACCGAGCTTAAAAAGAACTAGCAAACTGGTTTTTACTATTTCAGGAGTTTCAGGTTAATTATTTTTATGCTTCAAATAAAGTGCTTCATTCTTAGACTAAGAGAAGTCATCAATAAAGTTTCTCCAACCTTCCTCTAACACAAGCAAGCAAAGAAAGGCTTGAGTTCAAAGGCTTCTCATGTTGGAGTACTCATTTCCCATAGGCCAAAGTCTTTCCAACCTTACATGGTAAGAAATTTGACCTCCTAAGGCTCAAGTCAATCAAAGCACTCACTCTCTCCTTCCTTTCTGTTAAAGGGTTACAAGGGCACTTCTCTTATGGTTTCTGACTTTTAATGTTAAGCTTTTTACCAATAACTATGTGATTATGGCTTTTCTACAGAATTATGGGTGTTTTCATACCATCTGTCATCTCCCTCCCTTACAGAGCAGAAGCCTCAAGAAAGTAGGCAACACTTTGTTAACCAATGTACAGCCAAGACCAGCAGTCTCTGGCACAGAACAGGAACTTAAGTATTTGTTGATTAAATAACAAATGCATGAATAAAGGAATGATTTGATATCCAGTGATGCATCCTAATTCTTCTTAAATTATTCTGTCATCGGAATAACTTCTGATGACAAAAACATTTGTTCTGTGACTACTAGCTATAAGTCACAATAAGAAATAGTAAATATAAACAGTACATATTTCAAAATTTCTGTAATTCTTTGTTATACAACAATTTAATTTTATTTTCTGCTCCTTTTCTGTTAGTATGATGACTTATGCCACAGTATAAGATACTCTGGACAAAAGGGTATGAAAGGAGATTCATATACATCTATCTGCCTTAAGACTCCATATTTTAAAAGAGAGCTGCCTTCCTTCCATTTCAACCTCATTTTGTAGGCAAAAAAACTGTTTTTCTGTCTGCCTAAAATGGATTTCAGTGTTACAAGATCTTTTATTTATGCTAATGGCAAAAGCATTAAAGTCTAAATAGTAGTTAACATACTAACAGTTATGCAAACTAAACCAATACCTATAAATAACTTAAATCAAAATATAAAATACTAAAATAAGAAGATTCAAAAGTCCAAAGTGAAGAGCTTGCCATTAAAAGCAGGATAAAGGGGGAAGGTGATGATGGAAGAGGGCTCAATAAAGGAATCCTCTAAAATTTACAACTTTATTTAGGACAAGCACAGAGTTTTTGAAAAAGGAACAAGAAAACCAAACACATGCACAGAAATGTACTGACAAACAACCAAACATATATTGTAAAATTTAAATTTTTTATGTTTGTTTCCCCACATTAATAAAAAATTACTTGTGCCCTGGCTGGCGTAGCTCAGTGGATTGAGCGCGGGCTGTGAACCAGGCATCGCAGGTTCGATTCCCAGTCAGGGCACATGCCTAGGTTGCAGGCCATGTCTCCCAGCAACCGCACATTGATGTTTCTCTCTCTCTCTCTCTCCTTCCCTTCCCTCTCTAAAAATAAATAAAATCTTTAAAAAAAAAATTACTTGTAAAGGAGTTCTGTTCCCATCAAATATATTTTTATATATTTTTTCAATTTAGGAAAGGGCAAGACTTTTCAAATTCACATTCTCAAACAAAACAAGGACAGATAATTTGTGGTAGGACAAATGTGATGATTTCACCTACCTACATAAAAACAAAATCTGAACCCACTTCACCTTTCATATAAAATGTATGAAATAGTCATTATTTTATAATATTTTTCTCTTCTTTACTCTGTAAATTATATTTTAGCAGAAATATGAAACTCAACTGTAAAATAGCTTGGATTGAACATAAGTGACATAGAGGTATTAAAGAGTTAAACAGCATTTAAAGTAAAAGGCTAATAAAATCTGGTAAAATTTCTAAAAGCCTATATCAACCACATTTGATACCATTTATCAAACAATACCAACCCCATGATTTTACCATTTACTTCTTTAGAATCAATCATGCCACAGTATGACTGAGAGTTTTAAATACATGGATAATATAGCAGGGTAATATCCTTTTCATTACCTTCATAGTTTACTTTTTTATTAACTATGTTTTTTATCCATAAAGTAATACATGCTCATGAAAAAATTATACAGGGAAAAGTAACTTCTCACAATTCCTAAAGACACAGTTAGTGTATTATTCCAGAATAACCTACATATAAGAAGCATATCTTAGCATAAGATTACTTTTATACAAAAGAAAACATAGCATGCATACTTTTCTCCAAAATTGTTTCACATTAGCACAAATCTTTGATTTGATAGCTGCTTAAATTTTCACTGGAGTTGTTCTACAATTTACTTAATCAGTTCCCTACTGAATGGCACTTGTGTGGTTTTCTAACATTTCATAACGCTGCAATGAACAGACCCAATGAAAGGGCACACATACTCTGCACGTGCCTCAATATAACTGTGAATTTCTTAATGGGTATATGTATTTGCATACCAAAGGGTCACTGGTTCCATTCCCAGTCAGGGCACATGCCTGGGTTGCAGGCCAGGTCCCCAGTTGGGGATGCACAAGAGGCAACCACACAATGATGTTTCTCTCCCTCTCTTTCTCCCTCCCTTCCCCTCTCTAAAAGTAAATAAATAAAATCTTTTAAAATAAATTAATTAAATAAAACTTTGTTACTAAATTACCCTCTGAAAAACTTGAATATATATTCTGACAGTGAAGAAGACTGCCTACTTCCCTACAAATAAAACCCAGATCAGGAAACAGCATTAGTTTTAAAACCCGTATCTAGACTTATTTTTAGTTCATCATTTCCATTTTTTTCAAGAAATCTCAAATGAAAGTTACACCTCCTCTCATCTAACTTTTGCCCCTTACTCCTCACCCCACCAAATCACATAAATTCATTCCCTGACAGGTTAAAAACTTCAATTATTTACCAAAAAGAAAAAGAAAAAAGAAAAGAAAAAACCACAACAGACTGTAGATATGTATACATATATAAGTGGAGAAGAGAGAAGAATTAGAAGTCAAATAATCTATCCTTTAAAACAAAACAAAAACCCCCACACCTATATTTTTCTGACTATAAGACGCAACCCCCCCCCCCCCATAATGGTCATTAATGCTGCTGTTGAATTCTGTTTACATTTACACTGGTGAAATATTATGCTATTTATGTTATTAAATATTTTACTACATTTTTTGCTTCAAAATTTCTTTTCCTATTTTCCTCCTCTAAAACCTAGGTGCGTCTTACGGTCCAAAAAATGCGCTATATATCTACTTCTGGCGCTATATATATACTTCTGATAAAATAAAATTCCATCCAGGTTTCATGGTATTTTTTTTTAATTTAGGAGTAAATTTTCAAGTTTCTGCCAGAATGTAGTATTCTAAAGATCTAGAACTAGCCCCGGCTGGTGTAGCTCAGTGGATTGAGCATGGGCCTGTGAAGCAAAAGGTCACTGCTTCAATTCCCAGTCAAGGCACATGCCTGGGTTGTGGGTCAGGTTCCCAGCAGGGGGCATGCAAGAGGCAAACATACACTGATGTTTCTCTCCCTCTCTTTCTCCTTCCCTTCCCCTCTCTCTAAAAATAAAATAAATAAAATCTTTAAAAAAAAACCTCTCCCTTACTCATCTTTATTTCCCACTTTATTAAAAAAATCTAGAATTATTTGACTAGATTGTCACTAAATAAAATACTGTATTGTTGGATATATTTATTAGTTTACCTGACACATTTCATATTATTCATTTTTAAAGCATAAAATTCCAATAAAGTAATTTAAAATCAAATGTGTACTAAGATAGGGCCACACACAAGCAGTTTTTATTAACACAAAGATCCCTAAATAGTTTCTATCTTAGATTCTTGACATACATCCCAGTCTAATTTTGATAATATTTAAAAATAAGAACAATTAGCCCTGGCTGGCGTAGCTCAGTGGATTGAGCGCAGGCTGCAAACCAAAGCATTGCAGGTTCGATTCCCAGTCAGGGCACATGCCTGGGTTGCAGGCCACAGCCCCCAGCAACTGCACATTGATGTTTCTGTCTGTCTGTCTCTCTTTTTCCCTCCCTTCTCTCTCTAAAAATAAATAAATAAAATCTTAAAAAAAAAAGAACAATTAAAACTTCACCAGAGCCTTCAAAGTAAATGTTAACAGTTGGACACTGTTTCAGATATGTGTAGGAATAACTGTAAGATTTAGGTAACAAAGGATTAAGTAATAATACATAAAATTGTAACTTCACAAGTAAAATATTTTATCATAACTTAGTTAATTGGTTAAATTTTCCTCAAGTCTAATATTATTATAAAGCCTAGTAAACTTTTTTTTTAAAGATCATACCAACTTTGATCATTCATTTATATAAATGTTACTAAATGCTTACTAGGTTACATGTTTTACACTACATAAGAAATGATATATTGGCAAATAAAATTAGTATACCTCGAAGAGTCTATAATCAAGACTCTTGAGTCTATATTACTGATCCTATTTCTAGACAAAGTTTAATATCAAATTCTTCAATAATTTTTGCCTCTTCTCTGACTTATAGGCCTTTTCATTTTCCTATAATCCAACTAGTAAATAAAATCCAAAACTCCACTTGAAGAGTACAAAAATATTACATTTAAACAAACTGTTTCACCCAGATGTGTCCTGTGTACATAATGAAATACAAGCACAGTAATGTCCAAATATTAGTAATGTATTATGCAAAGTGAAAACACAAAGCAGCTTGCCCATCTTTTCACATCTCCTATAATAGTCGTGCCTGCTGGACACTTGTATTTGTTGTCTCTACCCATGAATTCATTCTTTTTCCAGTATTTCACAATAGGCTCTATGTATACAAATAGATAAAACGTGTTTATTGTTTTTAGATTACATTCGCCCCTCCAATCTGTATGTATCGTACATCTTCAGATAAAAATAAAACAAGGGCATATGTAATAGAAATTACTTATGTCAATGTTTTTTGTTTTGCTTTAAATAGGCTCTATCTATTGATAGTAGACCATTCTCTATTTGGTCAGCAACACATTAACTATCTTCTGCTCCAAAGCAGCAAGTATCTACAAACAAATAAAATACACCAACATAACCAGAGCCTCCTCCACTGCCATATACTCCACACATGCACAGTGGCGGAGTGCGAAGGGGCTGGGAATAAAAACTCAAATTACAAGAAAAGACTTAAGTCCAAAGCCTATGCTTTAGAGTCACCAACTTCTACCACCCTTCTGAAGGACAACTGCCCTACCCTAGGAGTCTAAAAAAAGAAGTGCCAGGTAACTCACTTAAAATAGTATCAAAGGCATGGACAATAATCAAGATGTAAAAACTACCAAAGTAACCTTGGAATCCAAGTGGCGTCACTGGCTTTCCTCTGGTTGCTTGATGGTCTGGGGTTGCTGGGAACAAGCTCCATCAGTCTAGTCTGGTCCCTCAAAATGCCTGTTACCACTATGCTATTTCTATCCTATTTACACCAAATCTTTAATGGTTTCCCTGTAAGCAATTATTCCAAGTACCAAAAGACTCCTTTTTCAAACTCATAATTGTATCTCCTGAGAACAATGGGTAGACCAAAAATTACCAAAGGAGCACCATTTCCTTTCCACTAACCTAATCCTGACCAGACAGAGGATCTTTAGGGGTCTTCACATAAAAAGAACCTTAGAGCAGTTTTGACATTCTCAGAGGATAACTGTGACATTCTGATATACCCAAAAGAGATATACAGACAGGACTACCACACAGTGCTCATATATGAATATAATTTTTTCAGTCAATGTAACTATGAACTACCTCTTGGATTATCGTGAGGATATCTCAAGACACAACTATGTTAGAAGCAATGTTATCATCAGTTTCAATCCCCTTACCCCAAATTTCAGATATCCAATTTTATTAGCAAATTTCCAACAAAAACTAACAATATTGAAACAGTAAAGGCAGTATCTATGAACTTTGGTATATAATAGTTATCTCATTCAGATGCTTCATGAAATTAAATTTAACCCACTTTCACATATTTCAACCTATCACCAATTTCTTATCAAAGTCTAGAATTTTTTAAGAAAGTTGATCAATTCCCATCCTCTTCAAGGACATAAAGCTATGACTCTCAGTGAAGGTAGTTATTGTTTAAAGGGAAGGCCGCTGAATAATAGCTTACAAAATGTTTAACAGCATAACTGAACTGTCCAACACTTTATACTTAATAATTTGCTTTTAAATGCTCAAGGAAACCTTCTTCCTCTTACACAAATTCTATAATTTCCAGTAAAATGCTCAGTTTTTAAAGTATTTCTCATAATTAAATTATCTCAAAGGTATACATTTGTATAACTTGATTTTTTAGCACTCCAGCTTGCTTAGAAAACTATATACAATTTAAGTAGTTATTATACTATTCTTAGGTCATAGGATCTTTTCCAGTTTATACTTTCAATACTCAAATGTGTGTGATATCGTAAAATTTTATATTAAAAAATCAAATCCAAACAGCACATACAATTAGAAATCTGCATTTCAAAAGATC
Organism: Tonatia bakeri; assembly: GCA_004024845.1. Taxonomy (NCBI): domain Eukaryota; kingdom Metazoa; phylum Chordata; class Mammalia; order Chiroptera; family Phyllostomidae; genus Tonatia; species Tonatia bakeri. The sequence continues at coordinate 54,306 of PVIA01006320.1, read as the reverse complement.
ATGTTTGTGATGCAACTCTCCTAAAACTAAGCTTCCAAAATACAATTCACTATTTGGAGCATTAAGAGGATGCCAATCCGCCTTTAAATTGAAGTGGCATCAAAATAAAATTATTTCATTCAACAAATATTGTCTAGTTAGGGCCATAGTATCAGCTCCTTCTACAGAAGGTAAAAAAGATCATTTCTATTGGCATCTTCCTTCTTCCAACTGTCCCAGAAGACACACTCAGCCTCCAGCAGCCCTAGCTCTTCTTGACATGACTTCCTCCTACAGATAGGCCAGGCTTCTAATCTGGGTCTCCAATATATCAAGAGAAAATGTCACCTTATTTAGAGGCATTGTCAGGAAGGACTCAGAATTTTACCATATAACCACATTTTTAACAATAAACTTAGAAAAAACAATCATGGAAAGGATTCAGGAATTGACACATAAAATCAAGAATGTAAGCCGGTCAAGAAATAATTATGCATCTTACATAAAAGTAGTCACACATGTATTCTATGCAACTTTTCAATTTCTGGAATTAATCCTTATGTGCCCTCATTTCTGTATCAGATAGCTTCTAAAAACCATGTGGTCCTGTATGACACATTAGAAATAAAAGTATTAACTAGGAAGATGCAGCATGTCTGCAATCTTTTTAATATTATAAATATGATGCATGCAAGTAGGATATTTTTTAAAAACTCAAAGGCCACAAAGGAAGAAAAATAAATCTTGTTATCTACCTGCATCAAAATGGTATTAAATTATCACACTGTTAAAAGTCTTCTAATGTGATTACCAGCTAAACTTTAATATTTTATGTTTCTTGATTCACCAATTTTATATGCAATTAACTGTCCATTGAAGAAATGAGCACTGAACCTTACTACGTTGCCCTCTAAATCCTAATTTTACAGGTTATATTATTTATATAATGGTTATGCTACATTCTTCATAACTATAATGCACCCTAAATTTTATGTATTTTCTAGGTTGATTCTAAAAACTAAATGTATATATAACGTGAATAGGTAAATACTAATCACTAAAGTAAATGTAATTTTATGTCATTTAGACATTACTAGTTGAAAGAGAATTGCCCACGTATTCTAGGCTGATAACACTCTTAAATTTTCTTCTGCTTTCCTTCAGTTCTTTATGAAGGCCAAAGATTGCCACTGTAGCTACCACTGTTTCCTCCCCTCCACACTGCCCTATCATGATATCCTCTATCTTATAGTTTTCATTGTACTAGAGTATCTCAAATATTTTCATATAAGATACATAGTTTTGACTAATGTAAAATATGTACTTATCCTAATGTAATAGCATGGTTAATACAGAAAATTTAGGCCCAAATCTATTTCCCTCCAAATAATGAAGACCTGCACCACTGTCTTCAAGCATTCAGCAAGGCTGCTAAGAACTCAGGCATTTGGTTTTCCATTTTTTAATTCCCTCTCTCTAGCAGTAACTTGGGGTTACCTTGTTATCCTTAGAGTTCTGAAATTTTACCAGATGTGTCTAGATTCTAGATGTAGATCTTTTTCCATTCATCCTGTTTGGTGCTAGATGGGCTCTTTCAGTTTGAAATTCATTATTTTTCTTCAACTCATGAACTTTTCTTCAGTTGCTTCTTTCAGTATTTTCTCCTTTCACTGTTCATGTTCTCTGCTTAAAGAACTCATATTTACAGACATGAAAGCTTTGTGATGTATTTTCCATACCTCTTTAATTTTCTGCTTTTCCAGTTGGTTTTCTTTCCTTTCTTTTTTTTTTTTTTTTGCTTCATACACACAGAGTTCCTCCTCTTTAGTTGTACATCAACAATTCAGTCTTCCTTCATGCTAAATTGTTATGTAGCCCATCCATTAAATTTTTCATTATAATTTTCAAAATCTTTCTGGTTCTCTGTCCCCTTTTCAGTGCCCCCTTTTCACTGCAACACATTCTTAAATCTTAAATGGAATACAATTACTTTTTCCTTGAAGTTTTCTTCTGAATTATATCTGAGCTTAGTTGTTCTTTTATTATGTTAATCCTCTTCCATCGTGATTCTCCTCAATTGTATGACTGTCCCTATTTATACTGGCAAACGAATGATTACTTTAGAGAGAGAGTACAGGAAGCCAATGTGACCTTTTCTGAGACTATTCAGGTTTGTTTTCCCAACTGGCTTCTCCCTTAAATGCGATAGTAGTACTAATTAAACAGCGTACATGAATAAGCAGGCATCCCAGAAAGGTACCTGGACATGAAGTCAAATTTGCTGGGTACTGCCAAAACTGCTTTTCTCTGGAGTAGCATGCCTTAATGCTATTGCTTCTCTCTTAGGTTCCAACATCTCAGTAGCTGTCCTACTGAACTGTTGACATATTTCGTTAAGAGCTCAGTTCTTAGACTTCAGGCCTGAGGACAGGCACCACTGCCACCAGAGTTATTTAGACTGGAGAAAGGGCAGCAAGAAGGCCCACTTAACATAACACTTTGGAAAATAATTCCTTAAAAAATTCTTGATTATTACCCAATTGCCCACTATTGTTCTTTGTATTGGTTGACTCCAAGCTTGGAGCCTTTCTGAGATTCCCCTAAGAAAACCTGAGCTTACCTCTGTTATCTTGGGTTCCAGTTTCCTCTGAGATTTTGCTGTCAATCCGATCTTGTGAACTTTCTATCTTCTCCAAAATTTCTGGTCCTCTGATGGTACCTGTAGTGGACTGTGAACTGTAATTTTACTGCTCAACATGCTTTTTCCCCCACCCCCTTTTTCTAGTAAAATAATCCCTATAGTCTACGGGAAAAATACCACATGTGATTTGGGTAGAGGTGATTCTTTCCAACCACCACAGTGGTGGCCATATGACCAGGTCTGGCTAGAATATCCCATTACCTCTCTCCTTTGGCAGCCATCTTTGCCTGGCTGAAAATATAGTCAATAAAGAGAAGAAAAGAGAGACGAAAAACGTAAGAGAAAAACAGTACTGATGACACTATTCAAATCTGGATTTATCAATGCCTAAGGAGAATCTTGGCCCCTCCTTCCCCACACACATGCAAACATGAAGTTAGAGAGCTAATGAGGTCCTCTGCTCCTCTTTATTGTAGTTTTGACTAATATAACATCTGTTCCTGCTTTTCAGAACTATAATTTAATTCAATCTTTAAACAGTATCAGTGGGACGTTCAAAAGAAAGGAAATTTGTTGCCCCGCTTGGGTAGCTGACTTGGTTAGAATATTGTCCCTACACACCAAGGTTGTGGGTTCAATCTTCAGTCAGCACACATAAAAGAATCAACCAATGAATGCATAAGTAAGAGGAACAATAAATCAATGTTTCTTTCTCTCTCCCTCTCCCTTCTTCTCTCTCTCAAATCAATAAAAAATGTTTTTAAAAATTTGTTCCATTTACCACATTTAAAAGAAAAGTTAGGATAATAACTACAAAATAAGCACAAAAAATGAAATTAAAGAATTATAGTTTAGTGTTAAACATATAATGAATAAATAGATGTAAACGTTATTAAGTACATCTTATCATTGTATAAGGCAGTCTTCTCGCCTCTAGGGAGGAAAAAAACATAAAATCCAATTATATTATAATTATCTCTTAGATTTTTTGAGTCAAGATTCCAATTATCTCAAAAAGAGCAAGGAAACAATGCTAGTGTAGTGATTTAAAATTTTCTTAATCTACTACTATACAAAAACCCTCTCTGAATGGTTACACAGTGGCAAACCCTGGAAGAAAAACTCTGTAGCTCTTAGTGTGATTATTAGAGCATAGGTAAGGAAAAGGCTGTTTAAGGTACTTCATAATTTTGGAGGTGATAAAGAGCACAGAACGTCACTGAACTCTTCAATGAATGGAAGATAAAAATCCAGTACTCTTTACCTAAGGCTCATAATCCACGGTTCATAGGCCTATGCCAGAAGGACTCTACGACCCTCCTGGAACAAAATGTAAAATGCTCTATGTATATAAGTACATTTTGGTTGAATAGGTCCACAATTTTCATAAAAATCTAATTAAAATCCATGACCTAAAAATGGTAAAAACTGCTCCTGACTGCAAGATAACAATGACAACTTCATTTAAGAATTATATGAATAATTAAATCCAGAAAAATATATTAATGAATACCTCCAACATATACACCAGTAATATACTATACAGATATCCCCATTCTTTAGAAAAATTGTCAGAAAAGTATTATTTGCACCAACATAAAGAAAATGAGGTTAAGCAGTAACTTTCCAAAGTTATCCATTATTAAAGCAGGATTCAAAAGCAAGTTTCCCAAGTTCATTTCAAATTCTTTCCATGTAATCCTTTTTCCCAGAAATATTGATAAGGAAATACAAAAGCAATGGATTATTTCATAATGGAATATAATGTTATATCAGACACAGAAACTGCCAAGTGCTCACATGCCCGGGGTTTAATGGGATTGGAATCTGACCCTTCTTCCTCATTGCTATTTAAGATTTTCAAGGGAAACTTCTGCTTCTGGTAGTGAAGTCAAGAAGACCTTAGTATTTGATTAAGATGAATGAATCTTATTAATGTTCAAGGCTGCCTGAGCCAATGAATGGGTTGTCTTGCAAGTCAAACTGTTCTTTGAACTCTACAAAATACAAAATAAAGTTGCTCATGCACAAAAAGCTGCAATACCAAGCTCTGTGTTTTATGTCTTGACAGAGAAGTCAAGAATCTGGTGAGAAGCTAAAATAGGTAAGACTTCCCACATACTAAGGTACATTCACAACTTAGAACATACTCCATTACTTGGATCTAGTCAAGAGAACTCAAGTACTAGTATTTGGGTTGGAGCCAGAAAGCTGGGCTGAAAGGTTGAGATTTTATCCTGTGAGATGGTTTATATGCAAGCAGAGTAAGAAAAGAAAGGTAGAAAAGCTACAAGTGAAAGGAATCTATAGCAAGTCAGGGGTATTTTAAAGATTCTGAGACTTAGAAAAGAGCATGGTCATATCTTTGCTTTGATGCATTGTCATTTTATCTAGAACCATATAATCATCTGCTAAGCCTATAGCAGAAAAGTCACAGAAATATGATTTGCTACATAATTCTGGAAAAAGAGATAAAGAGTTTATCTTTTTCCCCATTAATCTTATGTCCCTCTTTATTAACAGTATGATAAAGTACTATACATTTTTAAATTCTGAATGAATTTATGAACATATTCTATTTAAATATTAAAGATCTAATGAATCCAGACTATAATCCTAAAAGGACATCTATTCCATACAATTATCATTTGTGAAATCTTCATTACAGATTTCCATTCTCTATGCTAACACTGGTTCCACTGAAAATAAATTATCCCAAATGCAAAATTACAGCTGAAGAGATTGATTGGCAATCTATGAATTCAACAAAAAATTCAAATTAAATGGAAGAAGAAAAAAAGCTACATTTTTCTAAATTACATATTTTATTGTATTTTTAAAAATAGCCAAACATCTTACTTACTAGTCAGTAATCCCATTTTCACAAAGCTCTCCGTTGTTCCTCATAGTTCGGTTTTAATAGCTAATATTTAGTTAAAGCTTTGGAGATCCTTGTAGTTTACAAATGTTTTCACATACATTATCTAATCTGACCCCCCCACCACCAAAAGAAGGTATTCTTATGTCCCTTTTATGGGAGGATCTGAGATTCAGCCTGCATACCATACTTACTTGACAGCATGCATTAAGAGATATAACAGGGTCTACACCTGTATTCTTCTCACTTCACATTTTAAGAACTTACTATAAAAGAGGTCATCTACAAGACATGTACTTGGATTTGATGTTCTAGCAAAGGTGAATAGTGTACTATTCACTCAGTCTATGAAATCTGTTTCAAGATCAATCACATGAATTTTTCCCAAAATGGATGGGATCAGGAAAACAAGATGCAACGGAACAGAGCAACATTAACTAGCTACACTATGATAAAGTTATTTGGGGGGCAAGGGGAGTTTGCCTTATAATCTGGTATTCTAATCAACTTTTAAAATGTTACAGGGCTGTATTACTATAATATTTGAGTGTAACAATCTAGAGGTAGGTCCTAAATGACAGTAAGAGGTCATTCACAAAGATCTATAATAAGGACCTAGATGCAAGATCAAATGAGCTAGTGAACTCTATCACTCACATAAAACATGTTTCTTGAGCATTACTAGGGAGGCCATAAAGAATAGAAAGGAGGCAGTGGATTACAGGAGTTAAAAAGCAGACTTTGATGTGAGACTGCCCATATTTTATTATTTTTATGACCTTGAGCAAGTATTCTTTGCCTTGATTTTTTAACTATAAAATTTGGACAATAACATTACCTACCTTAGACCTATCATAAAATTAAATGAGATACTATATGTAAAACAATTGTAAGTTGCCTGGCATATAGTAAGCATTCGTGAAAATATTAATTACTAAAGTATTAGTTACTGAGGTTACAATTACTCAATGTGCTAAGTGTTATGAATACCCCAGAGAAGAAGTTTTTTTTATCTGGCTCTTTATGGACAAATCAGCAGTCAAAAGAAAATGACATCCAGAGAAAACAGATTATTAATAAGGCTTGAATGCTGACATTAGGCCTAGCACATCCTAAACTGTTACAAAACCACTGTAGTTTAAAAATATGGCACTGACATACATAATAAAATGGGAATTACAAAAACAGACCCATGTACCTTTGGTACAGCACTTTCGCCACTGGAATATATAGTTTATTTGAAACATATTTGAAAAACATGGAAACAAAACTAAAGAACAGTGGAATGATAATGAAAGAGAACTGAAACACATTCATCAAGTTCACAGGTCCTGCCCTAATAATACAAGTACACAAAAATGTCCAAGTCCAAAGACTGCCCACTTAAGATTAACCGTAAGGATATTATGCTAAGTGAAATAAGCCGTCACGAAAAGACAAATACTGTATGGTAACACTTGTATGAGGCATCTAAAGAAGTCAAATTCAAAGAAACAAAAAGTAGAATGATGGTTGCCAGGAGTCGGGGAAGAAGGGAGGACTTGTTTAACGCATATACACGGTCAGTTTTGCAGGAGAAAATGTTCCGGAGATTTTGCACAACAATATGAATATACTTAACGCTACCGACTTTACATTTAAATGTATAAAATGGTCATTTGTTTTTCTCTACCACAATTATTTTTAATTATTAAAAAAATAAGTGGTACAGACCAAATTATATAAACCGCTTAAAAATTAATAAACTATAAAGAGATCAGATAAAGCACTTGATCAAATTCCTTTCTAACTTCTCAGTGGCACATATGGTTAAAAATAAAACATGTAAAATTAAAAAGAAATAGAATGCATATAAATTGAATCTACAAAGCACAAGTCTTTACAAGACTGATTTAAGGAAGGAAATTATTCATGGTTTCTCCCAGGAACTTTGAAAATCTAATAAAAAATGGATTAATCTTCACAGAAAATATAAATTAAAATGTTGATATAATCAAATCCAACAGTGAGTTAAAGGAACACTACATCATACTAAAGATAGGACTAATATTAGGAAATTTATTATTGTAGTTCATTACATGAATAGACATAGGGGAGGGGGGAGAAATAATTATTTCAATAGACACCAAAAATGCATTTCATAAAATTCTGTATGTATTTCTGATAAAACATAGTAAGCTAAGAGAGATATACTCAATTAGTACAGGATATTTGCATTATACTTAATAGTGATACAACAGCACTCCATTAAACTAAAGGAAAGAAAGTAAGCCTGTACTACCACTACTAGTTAGCATTTAGGGAGTGTTCAAAACTGATACAACAGAAGAAAAACACATGAAGTATAAATGTTGAAAAAGAACAGACAAAAGACAAAAATCATTTACTGAAGTCAATACAACAGTTTAATCAGAAAACACACAGAATAAACTCAACGTGACAATTCAGTTTAGTGGCTACATGCACAAGATCAATAGGTTTCTATAATCCAACTATAACTAATTAGAAAGTGTAATAGAAGAAAAAAATGCCATTCATAATAGCAATAAGAATTACAAAACAATCTAAACTCCACAAGAAATGTGCAAAACCTATAAGAAAACTATAAAACTTCATTAAAGACAGAGAAAGGGCCTGAAAAAAAAGAGGCATGTCATGTTTATGGATGGGAATGCTCAGTGTTACCTATCTACTTCGCCTATCTAATATCTACTATCTATTATCTACTTGTAAAATATTAGAAATTTTAATGTAAATCCAATCAAAATCTCAATGGGCATATTTAACAGTGGTTTACCAAAGCCACTGTAAAAACAGGTAGGCATATTACATCCACTACCAAATGTGTACCTCCAAGAAAAAGTTAGAAAAACTCAGAATACTGATGTGTGTTGGCTGTTTAAAGAACAACCAGGAAGATCAACTTCACTAAAAATAAGGTGGTTTGCAAATAGAGATAGACATAAAAACAATGCCCCTCAGCAGCAAATTCTAACCAGTAAGAGTCCAGTAATTTGAGGCCTCTCTGTTTGGAAAAGGCAGCTACTTCTCCCTGTACAAGGAGGTAACTTTGTGACCTCCAGGGTTCTCTGCCAGGTTGTAACAAATACCATCAGGTTAATAGTGTTGCTTTCCCACCCTTGATGATTTTTTATGTGTTAACTTGGTTAGGCTAAACTAAAAGAAAAGGAGGGCAGCATCCATTTTGTAAGTACCTTCTCTGTTATTCAAAAACTAACCTAGGTGCTATTGGGAGAATTTTGCAGACGTATTTAAAATCCCCAATCAGGTGACTTTAACCTAGGGTGATCATCCTTAGTGAGCCTGACCTAGTCTAACTCTTTATTAAAGAGTATGGGTTTTTCCTGGCAAATGAGACTCCAAACAGCAGCTGAGTCTGCAACTGCTCTTCCTGGATCCTCATTCCAGACTGCCTATGGAGAAAGCATACTGCCCATGGGATCCAACCTGTCTGAGGTCTTCCCTCCCTAAGTTCCTGCTTTACAAATTCTGAACTTGCTTAGTCAACTCCTAGAATTGTATAAGCCAATTCCCTGTAATAAATCTCTTAGTACATATTTAACTTTCTATCATATTGGATGTCATATTCTCAAATGCCTACTACTTCAGATGTGGCAAGGGAAGATAACAAACAAGGAAGAATTACCTAAGAACAAAGCCAAGGGCACACATAATAGTCATTCCCCCGAAGAGCTGTATCAGAGTTTAACCAAGGAATTTACATAGTTGCCAGGGCAAAGTACTCTCCTGCCCATAGGATTCCATTATTAATAATGGACCAATGACAGCTATCTACTTTCTGTTCTTCCCTTCTCCAAAAAAGCCTTTATTATCCAATTCCTATTCCCCACAGTATAGTGGGTGGGCAAAAACAGAGACAGATACATTATTATTTTACAGACTACTGAATTAGGAGGAAAATCATTATGTAGATATTCCTCACTTTAATTTATATGAGTAACTGGATAGGACTTTGGATTGATTCTCTTGAAAAGGAAGTTTGTGTTGGAAGAAAAGACTGTACAAATGTTGGGTGGCCAGACCGTCTGCCTGGTACTCAAAAAGAAAGGTTTAAATTGGAGAATTACACTTGAGAGTCACTAGCAAATGTGTATGCAAACACACTAGACTAGAGAAAATCCCCTAAAAAGCAAGCCCAGATACAAGACGGAGAAGGGCCCAGGACTCAGCAAAGAGATACTAAATAATCAAAGAATGTATAGTGAGGGGAGTAGGAGGAAGAAAGAACAACAAAAAGCAACTAGTAACATAGAAACAGGAGAGGATAATATTATAAAAGCAAAGAGGGTAGCACTTTTTAAGAGACAAAAACTGATCCACAAAGTCAAATGCTACATGAAAAGAGTAAATAAGAAATGAACACAGTTAAATTATTATATCCAAAAAGAAATCAATGTATCTTTGGAAAACATTTCTAAAAGCTTTTAAAAAATATGGGGTTGAGGGTTTTCGGAAGTCATCAAAGAATAATTCATTTTACCATACAAAAATAAACATTTTTCTATATCGTGAAAATACTGTAAACAGAGAATATATGTAACAACACTGTGAAGAATTAATACCCATAAATATAAACAGCACCAACAAGTCACTAAGAAAACAACTACTTTAATAGAATAAGTAAAGGATAAAACTGAATTTTCAAAAATTCAATAGAAAAATAAACACAAAAATTTACTCAACATCAACAGTAATCAGTAAAATGAAAACAAATAAAATACCATCTTTACAAGATTTTATATACTAAAAAGACTAACCATGTCCAGCAGCATTCTTATACACTGCTTATAGAAGTAAAACTTGGGAGTGTTCATCGAATTTAACATGTGCAAAACCTCTGGATCAGCAATTCCATTTCCAGGAATCCATCTCAAAGAAATATTTTTTACTCAAAAATACTGTATAAGAATGTTCATTTCAGCATTGTATGTGCAATAGCAGTATATTCAAAACACCTAAATGTCTACCAACATAAAAGATAAAAGTAAATTATGCACATTCATACTGTGGAACATTCATAATAAATGAGAACAATGAGGCAAATCCTAATGTACTCTCAGACACACACACACACACACACACACACACACACACACACACACACACACTCTTCTACCAAGAAAGCAAGCAGAACATTTGATATACACCAACCTGTTAGCAGCATTTACCCTGACAAAGAGTAGGATAAAACCTTTATGTATTAGAAGACTCTCTTTTTTAGAAGTATGAATTCATTAATTTTTAGAGTTAAATAAATGTCTAATCATTATCTGAAAACTCATCTCTTCAACTGATATATTTTATGAATGCTCATCAATGAAACTTTTAGCAGACGAAATTTGTAGTCTGATTAAACACACCAAGGAAAAATAAAAGACAGTTTAAAATGATTAATTCTGGAGAGTAGGATTATTAGGTAATTTTTATATTCTTCTTAAGATATATTTGATTTTGTCAAATTTTCATAAGTATGTATGTTTCTATGCATATGAATGTTGAATAATAATATTAATAGGAACAGTTTATTTAAAATCAAATTTAAAAGCTATTTAACACTGCACCCTACCACTGTCCTGTAACTCGATTTCTCATGGTTCACCACATATCTACCTGCAGCAACAACAAGTATACTAACATAGCTACCTCTTTTCTTACTACAAAATCTTCAGGATAAAAATTAGGATAATTCTTTGGCATAATTTATTGTTAAGGACGCTCTACAATATATCATGTACCGATCTCATCTTACAAAAAAAATATATGTTACTGAGTATTTCAAAAGATACTCTTAAAAGATACAAAGTGTACCCTATTAGTATTCAAAAACAAAACAATCCCTATAATGAGATCAATTCTAAATGCACTCAGTTACATTGAAAACAGAGTCCCAAGTAAAGGAATTACATAGAATTAAAATCATCTTCATAGTTTCAAATTATCATCATTTTATCTCAACAAGATTTAAATTTTATAAAACTAGGAATACTGTCTCAGTTTCTTCAAATCCCTCATAATCCATAAGTAATTTTGCTGGGTTTCAATGCTTTTTAAATAAATTTAGTTAGAAAAATATGCTAATAGTGATACATCTTCCAAAAATCATAAAAAACAGAATTCCATCACTGTGCTGTTTTTATGTACATAAGTTTAAAAGTTTTACTAACTACAGTGTGTATAAAGACACTGAATTCAACACATGCAGCTATGATTTTAAATGTAGAAAACTTTTTCAAATTCACTGAGAGGGAAACGACTGAGATTATTATATACTGAAGAGCCACAGAAAGGAAACAATACTTATGTTTGCCAAGAATTAACTCTTATATTGCATCTCTCAGTAGTAAAAGCTATATAGCCAGAGGCTCTGCACCAGAATTCTTGTTATTAACTTGTAAAAAGAGGGAAACATGGCATAGAGGAGAGATAATAAGGGTGTCAAAGACTGAACTGGTGCAACACAAACAGGGACACTTCCTTTTCTTCTCAGGTCTCATATTTAGGGTGATAGGAAAGAGAAAAAGGAAAATAAAACTCCATGTTATTTATTCCAAATCCAAAACTGGTAAAACCAATTTTTCCAATTATCTGAATAGTTTCTAATCAAAGACCCTTTAATTAAAAGACAATCCATGAGGAAAACTCAGACCAAGAATTAATTTCAAAATAGGGTTTTAAAATTATTTTTAGTTTTACTTTTCTGGGGTTTTCTCGTGGGGGGAAAGGGGAGGAGGATAAAAAAAATAAAAGATTAAATAAGACCAAATGACAACCTAGGAAAGGGACATGTCCTGAGAGAGATGCATAGCTATAGACTAGCTTCATAAATTTTTCATGTCTACTCTGTACTTTCAATAATTTTAAGAAATGAGAAACAAGGACTTCACTTATTTTCAAAACTGAAATATCACTATTTAATACGCCTCACACTTTTCTCCATGTTATGATTCAGTTTGGGTAGCTGGTTAAAATTGAACATTAATTACCAAGCAATAAGAATATAATTAAGTATAATCTGCAGTTCTCCTTTGTTCATGGTTTCCACCCCTAAACCTCCAAACATTTTTAAACTACCTCTCTCTAGAACTTCCTTAGTTTTAGTGACATTTTCATGGTACAGCAGGCAGAAATATATATATATGTATATATATATATATGTGTGTATAAAACGTACTTCATATAGCTCCATTATTTAAATAAGGATTATGATATTGGTTATCTCCAATACCTTATTTAATCTTATTCATTATAATATTGACTTTGTGTCAGACCATTTACCACAAAAAGAACATTTTTTTACCCATGACTCAATAAACCTATTTAACATTTTCAACCTATTCCCAACAATCTTGTTCACTCCCATCCCCACAATTCAATATGATCTACCTGCACCATTGGAGAGAGACTACATCATATATCAAACTCGTTTTACAAAGAAACTAAATAACACTGGCTCCAAAATGAATTCCTGAATTACTGTGATTTTTACATTTTTTTCTACCTGACCCTCTTTGTCTCTAGTCTCACCCAGAAGTGAACTTCAAGTGTCGCTCTCTACCACGAGCTGTGTAGGACGACAGAAAGCGACCTGTTTTCCGTTCTATAATTTGGCCTATATTAATTTTAAGTTTCATAGCATTCTTCATGAAAATAAAATTCAACATGCTGCTTTCAACAATTAAAACCCCAAATTATAAATCAGGATAAATAACTATACTGCTCCACAGTTCCACTTCCCCTCATGATGGGATAAGACGCTTTCTAAAGACCAAAAAAAAAAGGTTAACAAGCATTGTAAGTCAGGAAGGGTAATTTGCTTCTGGATGGCAAATGGATAAGCATAACTCTACCAGATAGGAAAGGTTTAAGGGACTAGAAGTATGTTCATATTTACCCATTAACTTCAATCCCTTATTATATTATACTTGCTTTTCCAGAAGGGGAAAGTTGAAAGAATTAGTCACGTTTGGCATAGTTTACCAAGAACACTGATGCCCCCTACTGGCCCTACAAAAACCTGTAGTGCCTAGCAGGTACTACAATTACGAAGCAAAAATTACTTTTCATATAATGGTCAAGTATGGAAAAATTATAAGGAAATTCACTATATGCACATTCCCTAATCCAGTAAATTACCTTTATAAAAATGTAGAATAAAATACTGTTAGAACTGCAAATATACTGCCTCAAGGACCACCCCCAAAAATCAACTTCCTAGTTAACTGGATGCCAGTAGAAGCAGTCTAATGAATAATCTAGTGAATTTCTGGGAGTCACAAATGTGCTGCTTTGATGATTATCCAACAGTGAAAATTTTTACAATATCCTGATTAGGTTGATGAAGTTTAACAATGACTGTATTAAATTGAGTACAGTCCAATTAAAACATCTGACAGAGGTCCGCCATAAGCAGTTGCAATGAAGTTTGGATACCTTAAGATTTGAGGTTCCAAATATTTCCAGAAAACTGGCTAAAGAAGTAATGTTTATGAACTATTTTTACTCTAGAGATCTGACTTTATGAAAATCCAACAGAAGTAAGACGCTAAGACTTAAACAATACATATAGCCCAGTGCAGTAGAAGACATAAGGATGTACGAGACAAGGTTTCTGTCTTCAGATCTAAAAGCCCATAGCAGACTAGACGAAAACTGCTTCATCAATTAAAAGACAAAAAATGAGAATTTAAGAGACGAGAGAATAAGTATAGGACTAGTTTACCAAAAAGAACAGCTAAACCTTGGACTCCCCTACTTCACAACACAAATAGGCCTTCTTTGTTACCAGTTTCCCAATTACAAACTATCCACACAAATGCCTGCCAGATTGCCTGCTACCACTGCAGTGAGAAAGTTTCAAAATAACATGGTGGGAAGGAGTAGGCAGTCACAGACTTCTTTTGCACACATACTGTGGAGGTAGGGAAGAAAGAAAAAAAAATTATAAGCACCGTTAACAGCCTATCATGACCCCAAATTAACAACTCCTATTTAAAAAGGAATTTTTTTTTGATGAAAAAAGGAAGATAACCGTAAAAGTAAACTCTTGAGAGGCTGGGAGAAGCAAAACAGGATTCCTCTAGACAGGGCAGTTTTCACTACAAAGTTTCATTTTGTTAACACTGTTAATTCTACTTGTGATATATAGATATATTTATCTGTACTTTTCTGTATTTCTTTCTTTAAATGTTTTTCAGAAGAAAAGGAAAGAAAAACTCAGGGTAGTCAATCTGTCTTCAATGGTGGTCCTATTGCCAAAAAGTGTATTACTCTATATTATCTAAATGTATCTTAACATTATTCAAAATGCCAACATCAAAGATGTTCCTTTACACTCAACATTATAAAACCCATTCACATAGCAAAGCATGTGAATGCGTATGTGAATGAATGAGCAGGTTTGAATCAAAATGACACAGGTTAAGCCCCACTCTGCCATGTATTAGCTATGTAACACTAATGAAGTTACCTAGAACCCTTCTAAACTAGTATCATTGCCAAATTTAAAATAAATACCTCCTTCCAACATCTGTATACTTCTGAAGATATTCCGATATACATTTAACCATTTAATCTCTCACACCTCCCCAAATCTATATTTCATCACTGCACATTTTCAAACCACTGTGTCTTAAGACAGTTTTGCTCACCATTGCCTACCCAGTAGAGCAAAACGCCTGGCACAGAGTACAAAACTCCAAACATTTACTGAATGATGAAACAAATACAATGATACCTATTTCATTTAGGGTTATGGTGAAAATAAAATGAGAATATATGAAAACTGTATTAACTCATTTAAATCTCACAGCAATGCTGTAAGGTAGGATCTATTATTATCACCATTTACATACAAGAAAACTGAGGGGGAAAGAAGTTAAGTAACTTGCCCAAGATCAAGGCGATGGATCAAGGATTTGAATACAAGTTCTAAGCCACACTCTTTAACCATTATGTTAGACTTGACACATGATAGGCACTGAGTAACAATTTTTATATTTTTCTTAAAAATGTATCTATATCTAGGTGGCTTAAGGTACTTTTCAGACCTTCAATATTCAATGTCTATTAGTTTAAATGCCTTTCCCCCAAATACACATGGAGGATCACCATCACTAAGAGAAGAAATTAAGTAATTGAAAGATGTTGAAATTCAAACTTCAACTATTCAGCAGCCCTGGATCCAAAAAAAAAAGAAACACCATTACTTCTCTGGGTTTCCTAAAAGAGTTCATGGAAAATGTTTTTTATCAAGTACTATGCAGAATAGAAGACAAGATAATTATGACACAACTACTGCTTCAAAGAGCCTAATGTCTGGTTTACAAATACTGCTTCATCAATTAAGAGGTGAAAATGAGAAACAAGTAAGTTTCTCTGGGCTATTACAACAGAGGAACTTAAATGGCATTATTCCATTAAAAAACAAACAAACAAAAAAGATTTGGAAGTGAACTTAAGGAAACACAATCTATACTTCTGAAATAAGATTTCTCTTTTATTTTCAACACTACCTCTTTCATGTCAAGAAACTGATTCCCCCAAATCCTTTTGAAACTAAGTCAGTACTAATTTATTTACTGGCTTCCCTTGTCTAAAATTTCTTTACTAGGTTTGTCCCTTAAATTTAAAGCCTTAAGTTATCTATAAAAACTATATGGAATTCTGATTAACTTCTGCTACATTTCCACTTTATGCACACAAAAATGTTACTTTTGTACATGAGTCCTACTTTTAAACAGCAAGTTCTTCCCCTGATTTCTGCTTTAGCAAATACTAATGCCGTTTAAATACATTTAAAAACACATTCAGCAGAATGCAATGTTATTTCTGAAATAAACATTGCAAGTATGAACTTGCAATCTCAACATGTTTTTCTTTGTAATACTTGAGTTAGTAATTTAATTTAGTCCACTAATTTGAAAAGAAGTACATCACAGCAAAATGGAAAACAGAAATGTATATCCTGACATAAAAGCTGTTAGGATATAAAAGCTGTTAGGATATACATTTCTGTTTTCCATATTGGTCAGCCACCCCCTGAAAAAACAAGATAATTATACATTTTTCCATTTCTGATCTAAAGTTTTGTGTCAAATGAAGGGAGAGGTATTGGTCTTATATTTTTGATCCCAGGTATATTCAAAGTTACACATATTCTAAAACATGATTATTCTATTCTGAAATACTGAACAGAAAATCCAATCTTATTAACCTATTCTAATGTTTAGTAAGAATTAAGATTCTTGTTCTTCAACATTCAAATAAAGCTCGTTTAAATTGTATCTCCTTTCTTTCCAACTTTTCCTCTTTCAGCAGATACAGTGAATATCCAGCTAGCACTTTTTCAAAACAAACATATATAATGTTAAATTATCCTCCATCTCTTCAGGTTCAATACCCCAAAACAATAACCTTTCATATTCCTCTTTAACCTTGTGATTTTTAATGCTAGGATAATCTCAAGGATCATGTTTTTCATTGTATAGCCAATAACATAATGAATTAGAAAAAGGACTTAAATATGAGTTATTAACCACATGATTGCCTAACACTAGAAATTTCACCTTCTGATGACATGGCAATAAAATGGTAATGAAGTGAAAAGCATTGCAGAAGTGATCAATTTAGCTTATAATATACAGTGACCGTGAGGTTTATTTATTTATTTTGGTCAAGGATGGAAGCAGTTGCAGGCATACTGTGCTCCTTTCTGTCTGCTCATCCCTCATCATGTACCTGTACAGATTTATTTTAAATAGCTGTACTTTCTTACTTCTTTTGACTCATCATCAACACGAATAACAAACCTGTTTACACCACTGTGCAGAAGACAAAATAAATCAAAAACAACGAAACCTACTTGATCAAAGGCAACATATACCTTTCCTGCTTTTCAGAGAAAACCAACACAAAATGAACACACTTACTAAACTTAAGACTATTCTACATGATTTAAGAAATAACTAAAAGCTTTGCTTATCGGGCCAATCCAATGAACAAAACTACCTAGATATGTGAAGTTTATAGCATAATATTCCAGTAAGTAATGCACTCAACTTGACATTGAGTTCTAAACCAGAGCTTGACATTGTGTTGGAGAACCTAAAATCTTAATATTGGCATTTTGCCCATAGCTGCATGATTGTGTTGCCACAAAAACAGGCATGCAATTTGCTGCCTATTTTTTGAAAGAGGTCAGGAAGGGAACACAAGGAAATAAACTATCATAAAAAAGTGTACTGATCTGAACCATTAGAAAACTTTGATTCCTATTTTTGCTACTACCCACCACAATTTCCTCTAAGCCTTGTTTTCCTCATCTTTAAAATAAAAGGGTTGAACTAGATTTCTGTACAATGTTTCTCATCTCTGTGAAAAACCCATGCAATTGAATAATCCTACCTATAGAGTTTATTGGAAACAGGATCCCATCACATCCTTCAATGTTTCAAGTGCAGCCTGAGCCTACTTTCTGAAACATCCAACTAGGGCAATACAAAATGTATCAATACAAGCCTACCCATAGAATTCAACAGGTTAATGAAATAGCAGGGAGTGTCCATCTCTTTGGTATACATACTTGAACAGTTACACCTCTACTTATATAACATCACACAGTCTGAGGTAAAAAAGAATCAGATGTTCTACTCACAGTCCAGTCTCAAACTCTTTAAAAGGTATTTCTCTATTTGAAAAGAACCCACGATCCAATAATGCAATTTTAAAGAAACCAGCCTTGAGCCAAGTTAAGCTCTGTGTTTGTGGAAGAGAATAAATGGCAAGTGGTACTTCAAGAAAACTTAGTTGTTCTTTCAGAACTAAACGCATAATCAGCCTTTAAAGCTGTTTTCCTTCAGCTGCCTTAAGTTACAACTTCTTTATCCACATCAAAATTTTCTAGCTTCCATTTCAGAGTGGACAACAGAGTTACCAAAAAAGCTGGCAACAAGTAAGGCTAACCCTTAGTTTGTTGTCAGCAAGGTATGTTTTGCTGAGCTGCGGGGTAACATGGCCTTCTGTGAAGAAAGAGGTCCTGCAGCGCCGCCTGTCGGTGGACCCGGGAACGATTACAAGCAGTTACGAAACCAGAGCACTAGGACAAACCAAGAGGCCTTCCCATTCCAACTCACCACTACCAAAGCTGGCTCCACAGGCACGCTAGCTGCCCCGTATCATCTGGAAAACAACAGAACCTAACAATTCTTCCTCGCTAAGGAAGCACTGCAAGATACATGTGAGTGTACATGTAAGGATCATACGTATTTCTCATCTACTGCACTTTATATAAATGCATATGGATACAAGATCAGTTCACGCAAAACCCTTGAAAGATGGAGGAAGTGGAGGTCCCTTCGGCAGCCACATTATGAAAAAAATCTGCAGCTGAAGAGTATGGAAAAGTACAAGCTTCTCACGTGTCTCTCACATATACACTTAGCTCTAAACCCATTACAACCTTACCTCCCCCCAAACTGCTCCTCGAACCTCACATTTGCGAGAAATTTACCAACTTGCGGTCGTTCCGCAAGAGACTCATCTACCCATCATTACCTTACCCCTCCCGCTTTGGTCCCGACCCCACCCCAGAAATAAGAAGACCCTACCCGCCCCAGGCCGACCCCACCTGGTGTTGCAAGGAGGGAATCTAACCCGGTCCCCACCCCCGGATAACGTACTGCTCACCAACTCTGTGGACTCTGTGGTCCTCCCACCCCCACGTGTCAGCTACCCTCCCCCACAGCCCCACACCTCACGAATTAGGCCGGGGAAAGAAAGAGGGCAGTGGACGCCTGGCCCCTAAGACAAATCAGCTCACGGGAATCTGCCCCACCGCAAGTGCCCTCCCACCTTCGGCCCCTACCCTTTACTGCCCCGTCCTCCCTCCTTCCTTTAAAGCAGGCCCTTGCCTCAGAAACCTCCTCTTCCTCGTCGTCGTCCTCCTCTTCTTCCTCGCTGTTGTTGCTGCTGGTGCCGCCGCCGCCTCCGCCGCCGCCGCCTCCACCGCCACCGCTGTTGTCGCTGTCGCTGCTGCTTTCGCTGCTGCTAGGGGGTCTGCAAGTCCGGTTTCGCTTGGCCTTGTGGTGCTGTTGCTGCTGCTGCTGCTGCGGCGGCGGCGGCTTCTTCTTCAGGAGCAGATCGCACACTCGCACCATCCCACGAGGAGAAGAGGCCGAGCAAGCCCCGCTGCCGCCGCCAACGCCGCTGCCGACCTCCACCACCGCCGCCGCCGCGGGGGGGCCCGCCGCCGCCGCCGCCGCCGCCGGGGGGCTCCCTTCTCGCTCAGTCGCCGACGCCGCCGCCGCCACCGGAACCGTCGCCTTCTCCATCCCCAGGGAAAGAGGGAGGGCGCGGACGGGGGAGGGGCGTAGGGGGCTACCTCTACCGCGACTTCTGCCGCACCGGGGCCGACACAGCGCTCGGTGCCGCCTCCGCCGCCACCGTCTCGGTCACCTCTACAGCCGCCGCCGCCGCCGCTCCGCCAGCTCTCACCTCGTCTCGCGATACTAAGGGCGGGGAGCCTTGCGATGGGAGGGAGGAAGGGGGGAGCGTAAGGGAGCAAGGCGGGGGGTGGGGGGGGTGAGACGTACAGGAAGACCCGGGTGTCGGGAGACTCAGCAGAGGGAAGACTACAAAGAAGCGAGGAAAGTGTGCCTAGGACGACTTCCAAGGAGGGAACAGCGGGGACAGAGGAGGACCACGGTTACTGCCGTAGCACCCGCGAGTGCCCCGACTTATTCTCTTTCCTCCTATTTCCTCCACTCACAACCCTTCAGCCGTCCCTTCTTCCTTCCCCGCTTTAGACTAGAACGCAGCCGCAAGCGGAAGTACACGTGACGCCATCAGGCGTCGCCTGAGTGGCGCGCGAGTGGACGAAAGTGAGATTTCAAGGGCCGGTGCGACTCCCGCGGGCGGGCAGTTTCTCGGTGCGTGGGACAGGCAGCAGAGGAGCGGCTCCGGCTGGGTGGGAAGCCAGTGCGGAAGCACGATCCAGACAGCTTGTTAGCCGGAGCCCGGGACCACCAGGTCTGGGAGGTGGAGCCTCATTTTGCATTGTTGTACATTGTTTTGTTCTCGGCCTTCTTTTTGCCCACTGCCGAATCGTGAGTTAGGGGGTTGGATCTTGAGAGATGGCCTAGTGTAAGGGAAGGAGCCCTCTGCCTAGTTTAAGTGTTGGGTTATAGATTTCCTTAATCTGAGTATATGCTTCTGTAAATAAGCAGTTCCGATCACTACAACGGTAAATTTCCGAAGTGGAGAAGAAAACAAGATCTGTGCCAGACTTTGCAGGCGATTCGCTGAAAGACCCCGGTATAGTTCCACCCCTCACCGACGCAGCTTTTATCTGTGAAGTGTGCATCACGAACAACCTTGTCTATGCACCTCTATGAAGGACTATTGTGATGGGGTTGAATTTATTGTTGGTGTCTAAAGAACCTCGAAAGTCTGAGACTTTCGAAATAATAGCCTAGCTTATTAAACTCAGAATTATCTCTTTCTGATCCAATTAAAGCACAGTGGCATAAGGAAAATGAAGTAAACGTCAAAAGTAGATGTGCTGGCACAAGATAAAAAGTGTATCTCAGCTGACATAGTTGCCATGTTAAGACTGCTAAGTTTAGCTGCATATGCCTAAATTTTTTTTTAGCATTTTTTTTCTTTTTGGCATTGCTATCCCGAATGAAATGTGGGCAGCTGCCAGTACCCTACAGAATACTATAGCAGAATTGGCAATGACTGAATCAATCCATTCAAGCAAAAATTAGTCATGTGCCTACTGTGTGCATAGTTTAGGACATCAAAGTATCTGCTTCCAGAGGGTTTACGGTGTAATAAGTGTTGTAGTAACTTTACACACAAAGTACCAATCATCTGTTACAGTAGTTGCTGAGTTCCTGTGCAGAACAGTAGGCAACATTGTATATTTTACCACTACAGATTTAAGTTCTGTAACCTCACCTAGATTTCTCCCTCCTACTTTGTATATCCTTCAGCACCTTTGTCTCCCTTCCCACCAGAATACTTTCTGCAGTCTTTAAATTCCAGCCACATTTCATTAGATGACTTTACTTCATACTTCACAAGAAAATTAATGGTGTTAGGCACAAATTCCTTCAATTGTTCCAAATGCTAGGAAATTAGATACTTCATTGTTTTTCTCCAGTATTAGAAGAATGAAACACTCCCCACTCTTACAAAAGATGTATTATTCATCTGTACCCTAGCTCCATATCATCTTTCTCTTCCATTTATTATCTTTTCTGTCTTTAATCTTCCACATTTCTAGTTCCACTCTATTTCCTTCACAGTCAAGCTTTAAAGAGTATTCTATGTTCAATGCCTCTTTTTGTTATCTGAATTTTGTCTATTAACCCTCTGCAGTCTAAATTCTGTACCTATTACACTATCAGAAATGCTCTTTTCAAAGTAATAATCCCATTTAGAAGAAAGTGAATTGCTACTTTTTTATATAGTAATGAAACTATCTTGGTGGAACCCATAGGAAAAGGTCAAACCTATTAGAATGGGGTGACTTCCTGTTATTTTTATCTAGTTTTTTTTTTTTTTCTTTTAGAATCTTGTGGCGGAGACTTGACCAGCCATTCATGAGAATTATTTCTTCTCCCTGGTCATACAGCTAGGCTAAATTTCCCAATTTCCCAATTTCCCTTGCAGTTAGCTGTGACCGTGTGGCTGACTTTTAGTCAGTGAGATATGAATGAACATAATATGCTCATTTCCAGGCTTGACAGGGTCCTCCCATTCTCCTTTCATCTTGCCCTATCAGCTTGAAGCTAGTGCATATGGTAGACCCGAAAACTATAGAGATCCCAGGGCTAGGAGGGAGAAGGAGCATGACTGGCTAAATCATTACGTGGAAGACAGCTACCTCCAAATTAGAAAATGCTACTTTTTGGACTTATTGCAGCAGAGAAAATTTAGATTTGAGAATTTATATGTTACAGGAACAAGAATAACCATAACTGATCCAGAAATTGGTATCAGAAGCGGGGTGCTGCCTAGTCAATAACTTAAAATATGTTGTGTTGGCTTAGCAATGATACAGCACATGTTGAATAAACTGATATCAGAGGCTGGAAGAAGACTCATGTCTTGTAGTGGCAAAATAATTGGTAAAACTATTACCTGCAATAATTGAAAAGCATATCACCTATCTATTGAAACTGTAGTCCAGAGGAAAATAGTTCAAAAGAATAAAAGTAATAGTATATTTTGAATTTTACATTTTACATCTAGAAAGATTTTACTATAGAGATAAGCTCTGTAAATAATTGCAGAAATTAAAGTGCATGGAGATATTTGAAAGGATTAGAACAGATTTTTTTTCTAGACCTTGAATAGTAAAAAAAGAAAAGAAACAAAAAGATTTTGAGTACAGTTTCTTGAAGATATAGTTCCAGAACAAATACCAGATGAAGGCTCTGGCTTTCACCTACAATACCATGATTTTCACTGCAGTGACGTTTTAGAGAAACCATCATGGGAACAAGGAAGCAAAAAATTAATTCAGGTTTGACAATTATGTAAGAAAGAATTTTGGGAGAGTTACTGCAAGTAAATAGATAAAAGAATAAATTTTTGAAGGAATTTTATTACTAATCAAATCACAAACCTGGTTCAAGTAGTGTTCAGGTATTGAAACAGGCAATTGTTGAACCCCAAACTTGCATAAGTAGGAAATGGGGCATAAATGCTTTACAGCTCCCCAATATCTACATAGGATGTGGTCATGGGGAGTGATGGTCAAAGGACATTTCAGAGGCTGGTGTCAGGTCTATACAGAGACAAAAGACTAGATTGAGGTCTTATCAAAACTTCTTCCACTCTTGAGGGAGGGAAACATCACAAAATGCCAATGCATTATTGCTTTATTGCTATGCATGTGTATTGCTTAGTGTCACATTTTTCTCTTTTCTAAACATGAATGCATTGTTACATGTCCCTCACCTTCCCTATACATTGTTTTTCTGGGACATGGGGTGATATGAGAGAGAACTTGTCTTTTTAGTTCATAGGTTGCATCTGGACCAAAAGAAAAAGACTACACAGTTACCTAAAAATATAGACTTTAAGCCTGACTTAGTGACTGGTTAAAATTTTAAGTTGTCTCCATTGGGGCAGGATGTATTTTGTGTATGAAGAGAGGTAAAATAAATATTTAGTGACCATAATTGTGGACTCAAAAGACACTCGATTCTTTTTCTGAGCACACAGATTACACTTTCCAGCCTCCCTTGCAGTTAGGCTAACTAGTTACATGTGCCAGTTAGATTCTAACTAACTACGAATGTGAGTAGAAGTGATGTGCTGCTGTTGCAGCTCTAGTCCATAAAAATATGACGTGAAGTCCTCCAAAATCTCCCCATTCCCTACCAACTTGAGGAAGGATGAAACACCTTTGTACTGGAAGCTGTGTATTGAAGACGATAAAACCCAATGTGGAAGGATTCTGGTTTCCTGAATCATCACTTGGAGGATAGCTGCCTGCCTATTAGGAATACTTGTGTTAGAGATAATGTGCATTCTTTTGTGTTTAGTCATTGAGATGAGAGTTTATTCTAATACAGACCTACCCTTCTTTCTCCAGGTGCAACCATCCATTACCTGGTCCTAACTCCCATACCACAGGGTGGTCCCATGAATCAGGCCAGGCAAAGTACCCTATTCCTCAATTATAATGATTGGTTTGGGAATGGTCAGGTTAATTAACAAAATGAAGCCAATCAGAGACAGTCTCATCATCTGGGTTAACACTTGAGAAAAAGTACCTCACTCTGGAATTGAGCAAAAACTTTAACGATGGCTTTGGCCAGCATGTAGAGGGAACCTGTCTGAGAATGAAATCATTAGAAGAAAATGGAGGCAGAGTCAAGGGATTGTAGGAGGGAGAAAGAGCCCACGAATTGAGACACATATTTCCTGGCTCTTCCCTCAGGGTTGAAACCTTAAGGAAGAAGGGACAGGTACAGCCAGGAAGACTTTGGAATTAAAAATAGGGAGCTTATGGCTTGTGCCTAGCGTCCACCTGGAAATTTGCCTCACATGGGCAATTGTAATCTAGAAACGGCAGCAAAATACATTTAAGCGGAGAGGACCAGGCAACATTGATAACTCCTCCTGCGTATTGACTACAATGGACTGAAAAGGAATACAGAATTCCTGAAAAGGAATGTGAATTTGTTGTCCAGGGGGTTGCTGCAGTACAATTGCTTTCCAGGGGATTGCTGCAGTACAAAGTGATGGAAACTCATGGCAGAGGCCATGGTATGAATCCGCGGGTTGGGCGGAGGATCCTATTGAGAGGACACTAACATTGGTAAGTTCTGAGTTAAGGGTGGAAGGAAAACAGTCACATTTGACAATAGATGCAAATTGTAACAACAATGGACCTTTCAGCAACAAATTCAATAGATGCCCCTCTTCCCGTATCATGCTGGTGTAGACCTTACCTTTAGCAACCAGATAAAATCTCGCAGAGATGAAAAGAGCCTAATAATACCTTAAACTTTAAATTACCTGAACTTGAATCCAAAATTGATGTGAAATTCAAAACACACTGTGAAATTGGAAGAGAGTAAGAAATCTCAAAATAGCAAGGTTTGAATTGTTATTCCTGACAAGTATGTAAGATTGCACCAGTGTCAACAAAGAAGCCCCCCTGAAATGTAGAACTGGTGAGTCAGGCAGGATGCACAGTAATAAGAACTTCTTAGCCCTGGTGAGGATTTTGGCAAAACTTAACTATGTTGTAGCAAGCAAGCAGCCTTTTGAATTTTAGGTCTTAGACAATTATATCAAGATTGAAGTTTTAGAGGATTTGGTAGAAAAATGTCAGGGTTTTGGAATGTGTCCATTAATGAGGTCCTACAAGAGATACATTTCAAGCTAGCTAATTAAATGTGAAAGGAATGTATTTCTGATACCCCTTTTCCACATGTACTCAGTAAGCCATGTCTAAGAATCAAAAAAAGCCTGCAGTTTGTAGGTTAGGAAAACCCATATTCTCTCTCCTGAGCTAAAGTTAGTGCAAACAGAGGTAGGGAGTTGGAAACACAGTAAAAGATGCCATTCAAACCCTGGAAAAAGCATAATCCTGCTCACCTCAGGCATCTCTTGCTGTATATATCTTGTCTGGCAACGTTTGTCAAATTAGTCACATTGTGAGAAGCCATTCACTGAGATGGAATTTGGGGCAAGAGAACAGAGATAAAACCTAGCTGTATTTCTCCCAAATGCATTCTTCAGATTATAATTTTGGCTACAAAGGTCAAAATAGAAATACTTAATTTAATTGGCTGGAAGATAGACATTGCATTCCAACCTTGAAACCCATTGCAAAGGGATAGAAAGCATTAAAATACTGTCTCTGTTTTGGTTTCTGAACTACAGAGTTACTGAAAAGCAAAGTGGCCAGCAGGCAGCTAAGATTGCAAGAGAATTGTGTTGACAGAAACATGAAGCCTTGCAAACAAAGGCCTATGATTGCCTAATTCCAGTATCCTTTATGTGGGAGTGAGAGGTAAGGGAATGCCTTCCAGAGAGCAAACTCAAGACCACTAGATTAACTGACCAAGACCTCATCTAATAGGTAATTAGGGTGCTCTTAACTCTTGTTAAGTATATGCCACTATTTAAAATTATGTTTATTATGCTGTACCATGAAGAGCTATGTCCAGACCTGACCAACAGAAATGCACATTATCCAGGACTCTTGTTTTTCAGGCAAGATGCAATAATTGGATGAGACTTGGGCATGTCTACCACTGGGGAGAAGAGTTGTCTATGGGATAATTACATTGTCTTGGACTAGGGCACTTTTAAAATTATATGTACTGAAAGAAGCACAAATATAGATGCTGGATAGCCAAAGAGTGGAATGTAGTAGACAATAGTTACTTTTTGTATGTCCATCCTTTCTAGAAATGCCTTTCCTCTACCTGACTAATAAAGCAGTCGATATGTGACTTTTAAAGACACTGAAATTGGGAACAGGCTGACCATGACCAGAGGGGAGGGGATAGTGGGGGGAAAGGGTGAAGAGTTTATAGGAACAATTATAAAGGACATATGGACAATAACAAGGTGGGGGCTAGAGACAGGGGAGGGAGGTGGGGAGGGCTGGGGTAGTACAGAGAGGTGGGAAGAAAAGGCAGAAAACTAGTTGAACAACAATTTTTTAAAAAAAGGATAAAAATACATCCAACATGGAATAAGAAAAAAAAAATGTGACTGTTTTTCCCTGCCATGAAGACAGGTATATGAGCCAAGCCAATCTTTCCAGAGTCATCTATGAAAACTTTCCTGAGGCTGGATGTGCTGTTGACTATCTCTGACACAGTATGGAGCAAGCCTTTCTTACCATATAACAAGAACAGAGGAAAGCAGATATGAGCAGTAGAGAATAGAGACCAGATCATATCATTTGCAAGCCAGGGTTGTGTATACACCCATTGTTCTTTATTAACTAATTGGCCACTGAGTTCTGCCTTTTCTCCCACCCACCCCAGCCACCCTCATGTAAACCATTTTAAGGCAGATTTTATTAATTTGCAAATAAAATCACCCTGACTGGTATTGTTTCCCTGGGTGGCAGAGTCCTGTTCTTAGAGAACCTTACAGAACAAGGATTGGGGTAGTAGTTACAGTTGCCCCACCAACACCACTGTAGAGTCACTCCTTAATTGCCTTCCCTACAGAAACTAACTTTATTAAAGGAAGACAGCAATTTATGATTACTTCCTAACTGCCAAATCATTAGTCTTTCTGCTCTTTGCCTGACTTGTGAAATTTGACAATTGTTGCAGTTTACAAGGAGATCCCAATAAACTAATTCTTCTCTTGGCTAGGTTCTGAACAATTTGGGAAATAAAGCAAAGGGTAGAAATGGAAGCTAAAATATCACTTCATTACTAACAAAACTAAGTTGGTTGATGTTGCTTTGTATGAAAACCAAATAGGCCTGCCAACTGATTCTCAGGATTAGGCAGGCTTATACCTCCAATTCCTAGCAACACTTGATAAGGACAGTGTGGACGATCAAATGAGAATTCAGTCTCTAGACAATCTCGTTCTTGGAGGCTGGAGGACAAAGCTAAACTAGACATTCTTCACAAATTTCCTAATATAAGGTTATCAATCTCTCCAAGTGCAAGGAAAGACTCCAAACTAGTTGAGACATTTCTCTGTGAGCTTTCTCTGTTAAGGTAGTGGACCAAATCCTACTTGAAACCTACCTTTAGTTTCTGTAATAAACTCCTAGTTGCTTTATCTCTCTAATCATTCCTACTTAGTTTTCTTTATATGCTTTTTTATTCTTCTATCTGGCTCTTAACTATTAAAAGTTCCCCATGATTCAGGCCATTGCTCTGTTTCTACTTTATTGTGTTCTCCCTAAGGAATCCCATTTAGGGTCACAATTTTACTTATCATGTTGAAGGATAATGAATTTATAACCCATATATCCAACCCACATAGATCCAGGATTACCAAAGGAAATACCACATTTAAGCTAGTGTTTTCCTAACCTTATCTTCACCCTAAAAAAAAAGTCCAAGATCATCAAATCCTGTTCTTTCTGTCTTATGTTGCATTACTTTCTTTGTTCTCACAGCCACCGCCTTAATTTGGCTTTACCATCTTTCACCCATATTATACCATCTTTCACCCATATGAAGCAATACTATTAATCTGTGCCTCTGATCTTACTCTACTCCATTTTGTTCCATATTGCCACATAACTTTTCTACCTTGTAAAAACAATGTATTTCCATCTGCAAAAACAATACATGTTCATTGTAGAACATTAAGAAAATACAGGAAAACACTCAGTGGAATATATAATTCCATCAGCTAGAGATAGCCACTGATGACATTTTAATACAGACATTTTCAGTGTTTTCTATGTATTTTAAATAAAATGAAAATGCTGCTGCTGCTGCTTTTTAACATGCTTTTAAAAAATATGTGAATATATTATCATGGCATTAAATTTCCTCTATAATAGCATTTGTTTTGCACATATAATGAATATATCAATTTATTTAAGACAAGCAGTACAATCTGTCAGCCTGTAACTAAAACTGGTATATGGACATGGCTATATTTTATCATCATAGCATTTCAAAGTTATTTGAATGTTGCATGCTTTTATATAAGATCAACTCTCTTCAATTCCTCATGGTTTCTAGAATTCCACAAACTCATATTGTCTTATGTCCAGTGTATTCCCTCATTTTTGTCACCTGTTTTTATATCATTGTTGTCGTTTTTACACATTTTTTTGTTTGTTTGCTTTTGTTCAGGGGGAGGGGAGTTACATTTGAGTTGAAAAGGGCCAAATAGGAAATAGTTAAACAGAGGACCAATGGATGACAGTCTAACACAAATACTGATTAACTACTGGCCACTTTGGTAGAACATAGTTGCTACATAATTCATAATCAATCAAATATTGTTGAATAATAAATATATTTTAAATTTAATTTTCAAAAATGTGTCTCATTTCTTATATTTCACATAGATTAAAATTAAAATCAGCATTGCTTTTCTGTTTGCACTCCCAAGTTGGATAAAGAGGGGAACAAATTTGAATGGAAAAACTTAGAGATTTCCAGATAGAAAGAGAAAGCATCTGTGATTTAAAGTATGCCAAGGATAATCTACAACTAATGTGCATTAGCTCTTGGTTATTAAACAAATAAGCCACCCACATTTATGTTTCATGTTCCATTTTATGTCAATTTGAAAATTTTTGTTCTTTGGGAGATTTAAAGTGGTTATTGCATAGAACAATTTGTACATAGAGATCTGTGAGTTCCTAAATTTGTTACTTTCAGATTAAACATCAAGAGAAACATTTACTGAGTTCAGGTTCAGAGCAAGCAAGTATATTAGCTACTAGAGGCAATATTAAAAGTTAGAACAATTCCTAGTTTTTTTCTTTCTCAGGACAAATTAAGTTCATTAGAAAGTTGGGGAGTGACCTGGTAATACCTGAAAGATTCCATGGATTCCCAAGGTGATATTTTGGTCATTCATTTTTTGATTATCCCACAAATATTTATTAAATATTTACTGTGTGATATACACTATTTAGGGTACTGATATAGCTCATACAGAAGTGCAAAATTTATGAATGCATTTTGTGCAGGAAATAGTATAATAGGCCCTGGACATATACACAGGGGATTCTCCCATAACCTTAAATCCTCAAATATGCAAATATTTTATATAACTTAACCCAGAAAATAGAATAAATTAAAACTAATCTTTGGTATTTCCACACATAATGAATTTTTAAAATGCACAGTTTCTGATCTGGCATATAAAAAGCTTAAAAGTTGACATTGCATCCTCACAGCAAAAAGCTGAACCAACTGAAAACAGCCCTGTGTAGTTCTATTAGAGAAAGGAGGTCACAGAACAAACCACTAGCCCAAAATGGATACACAAGACAAATGGACACAGAATTGCAACATACTAGCACAGAAACCTCCATGAGAACCTGCCCTGTGGTAGGAACCTGAACTGTAATTAAAAAATAAAGTTGCTACAGGCTTATTACAATGAATAAGTCTGAGGGTAAAACCCCAAGAGATCTAATCAAAGGGGAGCCCAGTGCTTTAGTGGGTTTTACCTTCAGTAGCCCAACAGGTCTTCTTGGTGGATATTGGAGGTAAATTTGGTGTTCATATTTCTTGCAGGAGGAGGGGAAAGTAACCATTTTGAAATATTCCAGAGTGTTATGTTCTTAACAGGGCCTGCCCTGAAAACAGACTATTTTATCAAAGCCTAACCTTCTGGGGTTTTTTTTAATCAGAGTCTAACCTACCTGGGGAAGGGAAATACCCAACTGTAGCTCCCTTTAGCCATCCTGTCCCTCCTAAGGGGAGATAGGGGAGAGAAGGGAAGAGACTAAGAAGGCTTATTAAAATTCATTCTAGGGCAGCAATTTTCAACCGGTGTGCCACAAGAATTTTTGAAACATGCAATAGCTGACTATTTAGTCAGGGACACTGACCTCTTTTCCCTTACATTGTCAAATACAAAAGTGACAACAGCCAACATAGTACTTGTCAGGTGTGAATGCCTTATCTTGAACCATAAATATATAGGTCATATAATACACCTGTATCTTATTAGTCACATGGTATAATAAGGTTGCATCTGATTGGTTAATACTTGGTACCAGAAATTCTTGGTTGGTTTGGTTTTCCAGAAATTCTTATATACAAATATAGTCACCCATTTTTTTAAAAATCCTAGATTCATGGACTTCCAGCCAAGATGGAGGCATAGGTAGACACATTGTGCCTCTTCACATAACCAAAAGAATGACAACAACAAATTTAAAAACAAAAAATAACCAGAACTGACAGAAAATTGAACTGTATGGAAGTCTGACAACCAAGGAGTTAAAGAAGAAATATTCATTCATCCAGACTGATAGGAGGGGCAGAGACTGGCAGCTGGAGTGGAGGGGACTCAAGCCAAGGTGGCAGCTGGTGGTACCGGACAGTCCCACATTTGTGTGTGGATAAACTGGGAGGAACAATTGGGGAGCGAGACAGACCATGCAACCCAGGGCTCCAGTGCAGGGAAATAAAGCCTCAAACCTCTGATTGAAAACACCTGTGGGAGTTAGGGCACCAGTGGGAGAAACTCCCAGCCTCACAGGAGAGTTCACTGGAGAGATCCACAGGCTCCTAGAATGTACACAAGCCCACCCATCAGGATGCTCCAGGATCTCACTGGGTACTTCAACAGCATAAAAAAGACCCAGGCAGCAATGAAGTTTGCATTATGTGAAATGCAAACAGAGAACCAACACTGACAGGAAGGAAACCAGGACTCAAATCAATGGTTTGGAGCAGAAGGAAGGAAGCAACATTCAGCCAGAACTGAATGAAGAAACAAAAATTCAAAAAAAATGAGGAGAGGCTTAGGAACCTCCAGGACATCTTTAAATGTTCCAGCATCCAAATTATAGGGGTGCAGAAGGAGAAGAGGAAGAACAAGAAATGGAAGACTTATTTGAAACCATTAAGGAGAACTTCCCTACTACGGCAAAGGAAATAGACTTTCAGGAAGTCCAGGAGGCTCAGAGTCCCAAAGAAGTTGGACCCAAGAATGAACTCACCAAGGCACATCATAATTACATTACCCAAGATTAAAGATAAGGAGAGAATCTTAAAAGCAGCAAGAGAAAAGGAGACAGTGACCTACAAAGGAGTCCCCATTAGACTATCAGCTGATTTCTCAAAAGAAACCTTGCAGGTAAGAAGAGGCTAGGTAGAAGTATTCAAAGTTATAAAAGGCAAGGACCTACATCCAAGATTAGTCTATCCGGCAAAGCTACCATTTAGAATGAAAGGGCAGATAAAGTGCTTCTCCAATAAGGTTAAAGGAGTTCATCATCACCAAGCCCTTATTATATGAAGTGTTAAAGGGACTTATCTAAGAAAAAGAAGATAAAAAATATGGACAGTAAAATGACAACAGACTCACAGCTATTAACAACCAAACCTAAAAACAAACAAAAAAAAACCCCCACAAACAAACTAAGGAAACAACTGGAACAGGAACAGAATCACAGAAATGGACATCACATGGAGGGTTATCAGTGGGGAAGTGGGAGAAGCAGAGAAGGGGAAAAGGTACAAAGAATAGGTAGCATAAATGGTAGGTAGAAAGTAGACAGGGAGAGGTTAAGAATAGTATAGGAAATGCAGAAGCCAAGGAACTTTTATATACAACCCATGGACATGAACTAAGGTGAGGGGGATGCAGGTGGGAGGGGGTCTGCAGGGTGGAGGGGAATGAAGGGGGGGAAATGGGACAACTGTAATAGCATAATCAACAAAATATATCTTTAAAAATCCTAGATTCAATGCAATTCCTATCAAGATACCAATGGTGTGTTTCACAGAACCAAAACAACAACAATAAAAGTTGCTTTGGAGCAAAAGTGTGGGTTATTATTATTATTATTATTAATTTTGTAAATCAATAAAAATTATACCTATTTTTGTCAGATTGGCAAAAAATGATTTTTTGGTGTGCCAGAGAATTTTAGTAATTAGTTTATGTGTACCATAACATGAAAAAACAAGGTTGAAAATCACTGGTCTAGGGGCAGAGACTCACCAGAGATTGAGACCTACAGAGGACAATGGGACACTTCCCCTCCCCACACCTTCCCATTGCAGTACTGAAGACCTACTTACTACAGTTTCTTTTACCCAGAATCATCAGAAGAATCACTATTTATGGTAGCTATAGCCTTCCAAAATGTACATTCTTCAATAATAAAACATGAAAGTCAGAATTACCCCTTGATTCACGGGCTGCACAAGGGATGTTGTGTTAGCAGGCATGAAAATAGCATCAACCT
The DNA here is from genome assembly GCA_004024845.1 of Tonatia bakeri. Classification (NCBI taxonomy): domain Eukaryota; kingdom Metazoa; phylum Chordata; class Mammalia; order Chiroptera; family Phyllostomidae; genus Tonatia; species Tonatia bakeri. The sequence continues at coordinate 21,354 of PVIA01006320.1, read as the reverse complement.
CATTGTACATCTGCATCAGAGCTCTTGGGTGACCAGGTGCATTGTTAATGAGCAGTAATATTTTGAAAGAAATCTTTTTTTTTAAGCAGTGGGTCTCAACAGTGGGCTTAAAATATTCAATAAACCATGTTGTAAACAGATGTGCTGTCATTCAGGCTTTGTTTTCCATTGATAGATCACAGGGAGAGTAGATTTCACATAATTCTTAAGTATTCTAGGATTTTGGATAACTAATGAGCATTGGTGTCGACTTAAAGCCAACAGCTGCATTAGCACCTAAGGGAATCAGTCTGCTTTTGAAGCTTTGAAGCCAGGCATTGAATTCTTTCTAGCTATGAAAATCCTAGATGACATCTCCTTTCAATACATACAAGGTTGTTGCATCTAAATTGAAAATCTGTTGGAGTAGCCACATTTATCAACTGTCTTTAGCTAGCTCTTCTGGATAACTTGCTGCAACTTCTTCAGCAACACTTGCTGTTCACCTTGCACTTTTATGTTATGGAAACAGTTTCTTTCCCTAAGCCTCATGAGCCATCCTGTGCTAGCTTCAAACTTTCCTTCTGCTGCTCCCTTACCTCTCTAAACCTTCACAGGACTGAAGTGAGTTACGGCCTTGCTCTAGAGTAGGCTATGGCTTAAAAGAATGTCATGGCTGGTATGATCCATTTGAACCATTATAAATTTACCCATGTCACCAATAAGGCTGTTTTGCTTCCTTGTTTCTTGTGTGTTCACTGCAGTGGCCCTTTAAATTTCCTTCAAGAACATTTCCTTTGCATTCACAACTCAGCTAACTGTTTGGCACAAGCAGCTGAGCTTTCAGTCTGTCTCAGCTTCTGACATGCCTTCCTTACTAAGCTTAATCATTTTTAGTTTGTGATTTACAGTGAGAGATGTGGGACTCTTCCTTTTAGTGAACACTTAGAGGCCTTTGTAGGGTTATTAATTGTCCTAGTTTCAAAATCGTTGTGTCTCTGAGAATATGGAGGCCCAATGAGAGGGAGATCAGTGCAGTCAGAACACACAACATTTATTGATTGAGTTCATCATCTGATATGGGTGCTGCTTGTGGTGCCTCATATTACAATTACAATAGTAATAAAAATGACTGATCACAGATCATCATTACATGTATAGTAATAATGAAAAAGTTTGGAATGTTGCAAATATTACAATGTCACACAGAGACACGAAGTGAGCAAATGTTGGGAAAATTGCCCTGATAGACTTGTATGATGCAGGGCAGCCACAAACCTTCAATTGATTTTTTTTAAAAAAAGTAATATCTGTGAAGCACAATAAAGTAAATTGCAATAAAATTAATATGCCTATATATGCTTATGTATAAGTAAAATGAACAACAACACTGATACAATGGATGTAGAAGGGGATTGGAAATATTTTGTTATAAATTACACTATGGTATAGTGTTATTTGAAAGTGGGCTTGGATTAGTTGTGAATGTATATTGCAAACCTTAGGAAAACCACTAAAAATGTTTTTTAAAAATTATAATTGATGTGCTAAGGCAGGAGAGAAAATAGAACCAAATAACACAAAATAAAGAAAAATATGGAAGTCAAAAGATAGGAACAAAGGCAACAAATAGAGAACAGTAACAAATATGTAAGTATTAATTTAATTTTATCAATGATCACTTTAAATGTCATGTAAATATATTAATCAAAGCATTTGGATTTTCAGGGTGGATCAAAGAAAGCATGCAGTGAAATAATAGAACAAGAATACAGAAATAGACCAATGCAATAGCAAGTCTGTAAAAAGAAACATAGATATGAAGGGGCACCCCCCCAAAACTGGAAATATCTTGTGGAGGGTGGGCCCCTTGCAGTACAGGCTTCCCATGCTACATGAGTGTTCTAAGAATCGATGTGTATGGGTGTACCAGCTGGCATTGTTGTGAGAGGCTGTGAGAGGCTCCAGTGAATTTGTTTTTTAAGAATCTTTCAGTGTGTTTGCTCTTTCATGCTAGGTGATTTATGAGCACACCTGCCCACACCACATTGAGTGTTCAGCAGTTTTTGACCAAAAATGGCTTGACCTTCATGCCCCACCCTCCTATTCACCCAACTTCACCCCTCACCGCAAGTGACTCTTTTTGTTTCCCTGGATGAAAAAAAGTTCTCAGAGGGAAACATTTTGCTGATGTTGAAGAGGTGAAACAAAAAATGGTGGAAACATAAAAAGCCATCAAAATTAACAAGTTTAAAAATTATTTTGAACAGTGGAAAAAAGTCTTGATAGGTATATTGCATCAAATGGAGAGTACTTTGAAGGTGATCATAGTTTAAACACGTAAGAATAAGTACGCAATTTTTTGTAAATAAATTCCAGTTTGGGGGAGTCCCTGCTCAAATGTGGGAACTTGGTACACAACAGAGAGGACATTATAATTCAGAGAGGAAAATGGACTATTCAGTAAATGATGAGACAATTGGACAAAATGAAACTAGTATCCCACTTAGTACCATACATAAAAACTTATCTTAAAGTAAAAGTTTGAAGCTAAAAAAATTTATACATATATATATAAATGTGTGTGTATTACACATGAGGTTAGGACTTCATAAACAAAATACTAAAAAACAATCCATAAGGAAAAAATATGATAAATTTCACCAACCAAACAAGGAAACATTTTTATGACCAAAGATATCTACAATGCATCTAGTGAATTTGGTGGCTCACCATTAATTCATGCACATAATGAATACTTACTTAGTCCCAGTAAGAGACTAAGGGACAATGAGGACCCAGCTGTTAACAAAATAAGCCACATTCCTGCCCATATTTAACTTCTATTTCAGTTGGGGAATAAAACATAAAGAAAAACTAAAAAGAAAAGGGAGATAGAATATGCTGAATGAGGGGGAGACTCGTATCTGCCACAAGATAGTTAGAAACTACCCCCTAAAAGTGATAGCTGAACAGAGAACTAATGGAGGAACAAGAGAAGCATGGCAGGCACCTTCCTGACCTTGGCAGGAGCATCACTCACTCCCCACTCCCAGGGTGGCACTATTGGGAGTTGTGGCCTTTAACTATTAATTCTGGAGGCTCACCTAAAATCAATTTCATCTGTCCACTAAAATAATTTTGTAAGTCACTTAATGCTCTGTAATATATCTTGTTCTACTTAAACTACAGTATATTCCACAGTCTTGAACATAATTCTGACCAATAGAGAAGTACCAAAAGTTGCTATAGACAGCATTCTTTCAAGAAAATGGGGACCTGTGGTTGGTTACCTGACCTGGATGGGTTTTATGGAAGCAAAAATACTCTTTAGCAACAGCAGGTGAGAGCCAGGAAGTCTTTTACTTAAATAATCACTTTGTGATAGACCAAAATGAGGTGTCTACTGAAGGCAAGACTAGAAACCATATTACTACAGTGAGAATGAGTAGTACAAGTTTTGTGAGATGGGCTGTCTGCTTTTAAGTGTACCATGAAGCATTAAATAAAGGCCATGATAAACCCTGGATTTTAAATTCTGGGCTCAGGCAAGATTAGAGATTCAGGGAGCTTCTATTATTGTCCTATAAGAAACTCTTGTGCCCCTGGCCAGGTTGCTCAGTTGGTTAGAGCATTATCTCATACACCAAAAGGTTGTGGGTTCAGTCCCCGGTCAGGGCACATATCTAGGTTACAGATTCAGTCCTCTGTGAGGCCTAGGGGATCATACAATTGATGTATTTCTCTCTCTCCTCCTTCCTCTCTCTCTAATAGCAATAAAAAACGTATCTTTGGGTGAGGATTTGAAGGGAAAATCAATCAATCAATCAATCAATCAATAGAAAAAGAAACTCTTACATCTTTAAGTCCAAAACAATCACACCTGAAAATAAAATGTAGAGTCTCGTCTTCCAAATTGAATTAAAATGAAGGTTGAATTTACAGAGTTTCTAGGGCTGATGTGTAGACAGGAACTTTAGGTATGGGATATAATGAGGCCCTAAGAACATTTGGGTGAATTCAGATAATGAAATGGTCCACGAAACATCTGGAACCTTAGTGTATCTTCCTTGCCAGCAGCCCCTCTTCTCTTTATGTCAAAACTGTCCTTTCCAGGCCTTTGGTCCCTGTAGCAACCTCACCTGAGGGAGCTACCTCATGCCATACCACTACCAATTCTTTTATCCAGTCCAGATCTGTAACTAGAACCATAATCCATTAAGCAAAGTCTTGTGCACAGATATGTGGCAAGATTTGCTAATTTATATTTGGCTCCTCCAAACTGGAATATATATAAATATGAAGAAAAACAGGACATGATGTTAGATAGAGTTAAATTTATTGAAAGTGTTCTCAATTCAACGAGTTATAATTATTTTAGAGTGGTTTTAGTCATTTGCTGGTGGACAATATTGAATGGATTTAAGTAGTCATTTGTCTATAAATAAAGGGAATTATATTTCTTCTTTTCCAGTCTGATGTCTTTTATTTCTTTTTTTTTGCCCAATTTCATTGGTTAGAGTCATCACTATAGTGTTTATTAGAAGTGGTAAGATGGGCATCATTTCCTTCTTCTTGATTTTTAGAAGAAAACATTGTCCTTCACTATAAGTAAAATGTTAACAGTAGGTTTTTTATATATGCCATTTATCAGGTTGAGGAAGTTTCTTTTTCTTTCTAGTTTTATAAGAGTTCTTACCAGGCATAAATGTTGTATTTCTCAAATGCCTTTTCTGTATTTACTGAGATGAACATGTGGTTTTTCTTTCTTAGTATGTTATTACAATGAATTACATTAATTGATATTTTACTATTAAACCCACTTTACATTCCTGAGATAAATCCCACTTGACCATGATTCATTATCCATATTGTATATTATTGTATTTTGCTAAGATGTTTTGCATGCCCCTGGCCAGGTAGCTCAACTGGTTAGAGCATCATTCCAATAGACCAAGGCTGTGGGCTCAATCCCTGGTTAGGGCACAAACAAGAAATAACCAATGAATGCATGGGTAGATGGAACAACGAAATCGGTCTCTGTCTCTCTCTCCCCCCCATCCCTCTGTCCCTCTCTCCTTTCTCCTGTCTCTCTAAAGTTCAATCAATCAATAAAAGAAGTTTTACATGTATGTTCATGAGATACACTGGCCTTTAGTTTTTTTACAATGTTATTTTCTGGTTTTGGTATCAAGCAATGTGGTCCTTACAGAATGATTTGGGAAGTAGTCCCTCCTCATCAATTTTCTAGAAGTATTTGTGTAGAATTGTATTATTTCTTGTTTAAATGGTTGGTAGAACTTGCCATTAAAGTCATATGGGCACAGTGTTTTCTTTGTGGGAAAGTTTGTAACTAAAAATCCAATTTCTTTAATGGTAATAAAGTTATTCAGGTTGTGTATTTTGTCTGGAATGAATTTTAGTAATTTGTGCATTTCAAGGAATTTTTCCATTTTATGTGCTTTTCCAACTTTGGTAATATTATTTGCTTTGAAATCTATTTTGTCTGATTTATACATGTATATAATTGCATATATATTAGAGACACTTCTGCCTCTCCTACCCTATGCTTTTACTTCATACTTTGAGCATCCTCTGTTTGCCTAAGTAACTCATACCTATAATTCAGAGTTTGCTTTGAATGCCATTTTTTTCAGGGAACCTGCCCTTGGCCTACCTTGTAAGTTAACTTTCTATCATTGTGTCCACAGGCTTAGAGATCAATATTTTTTTTAAAGATTTTATTTACTTATTTTTAGAGAGGGAAGGGAGGGAGAAATAGAGAGAGAGAGAGAGAAACATCAGTGTGTGGTTGCTGGGGGACATGGCCTGCAACCTAGGCATGTGCCCTGACTGGGAATCGAACCTGCAATGCCTGGTTCACAGCCCATGCTCAATCCACTGAGCTACACCCGCCAGGGTGAGATCAATATTAATATTAAGCAGATTATCAGTAATACATCAAGGTATTAGGTTAAATAATTTTTGAGGGTCTTCTCAATTATAGATTCCTATGATTTGACATAATATATATTCTTCATTGTTATTGATTTTGAAGGAAAGGCAGGGGAAGAGAGAGAGAGAGAGAGTTTTGTTGTTCCACTTATTTATTTATTCATTGGTTGCTTCTTGTATGCACCCTGACAGTGAATCGAACCCCCAACCTTGTTGTATTGGGACGATTCTCTAACCAACTGAACTACCAGGCCAAGTCTAATAATGTGCATTCTTTGAAAATGAACACATAATTCTGAAAACTATTTTACTTGTTAAGACTATAGTATTTTATTAAATTTGATTGTAGAAGTGTTAAGTGGGATCTGGTAGTATTTAATTAGGTTTAACATTGCCAAACCCATGGTATCTCACCTACAATTTGTCACTATTTGCAAATTCAACATATTGATTAGGTACTCAGTATTATAAGCACCAGAGAGGTAATATAAAATCAATATTATTCCTCAAGAAAGTAAATATTTATTTAGTGTGATAAGGCCTATATACAGGAAACAAAAGAAATTGACCAATTATTTAAAAACTAACTAGTCCTGGCTACGTGGTTCAGTTAATTGGACCATTATCCCATACACCAAAAGGCTGTGAGTTTGATCCCTAGCCAGGGCACATACCTGGGTGTGGGTTGGGTCCCTGGTCAGGGCACGTATGAGAGGCAACAGATCAATGTTTCCTCTCACACTGATGTCTCTCTGTCTCTCTCAAATCAATAAACGTATCCTTGGGTGAGGATTTTTAGAAATATAAATACAAAAAAAGATAATAACTAAATGCACATGAAGTTATATATTCTATAAATCCTGCCCTTGTTGCTCTGAGAGTGGGAAGGTGTAAGACATGTTGAGAGAACTCAGCCACTCAAGTTTATGCTAGATAAGGGACTCCAGAGGCAAAATCAGGTAGTTTAGTTCATTGTCTGGGGTAGCTAGAAACAAAAGGAGGAAAAAAATAAGTGTAAATCATTGTTCAAAGTAAAAAGCTGGAGAGCAAGTTGATAAAATTAAGTATGTTGTCAGAAACAAGGAATGGATATTCCTTGGGCCAAAAGCCAGAGGACAGATCAGAGTTATTTGTGTCAACACAAGAATACAGTGGGAGGCAGAAGCAAGGTGGCAATGAGGTAGTGTATTAGAACTCTAGATGTGAGAAGGGCTAGACTGTGGGAAGCTCCCTGTTAGTTACCAGAGAATCTTGGGTATGGGTCACATGCTGAATATGTGAGGGGTCTGAATTAAAGGAAACTGGTTAGTGGGGTGATTTTCCCTCTGATCTTTACACAAACACCCAGGTTTCCCCTCTCAAGGAAGGGAAGACTTTCCCAGGGCTTGCCCTGGAAGGTATCACTTCTCTTTAGTCTGAAGTTCTATTCCTCCTATATGTCTTGAGTAAGTTATGTATGGCCATGGCTTCAGGCATTTGCCTGCTCTGATCTGTTCACTATAATTATAGTGTACACCACCCCCGCTCCCACTCGCCCTGGTTCCTAATCTGCACTCATTCATTCCATAGTCCATCTGGCCTCTGATGGTGGCTCCATTCCCATTTTATGCGCCTGTCCTTTGAACTAGACTTGGTATTTGGTTTCCTCTTTCTGATTCTTGGCTTGCTCTAAAAAAAAAAAAATGTTCTAATGATCATTCCCACGTCAGACTACTTCATTTTCATTGTTCTGTAGGAATCCAACCCCATTTCTGTAGGGACCAAAATCCCATTTCTGCTTATGGAGCAGTGCCTCAGCCAAGACCCCTAGACCTTACACAAGGGAATCACATCTGTGGTTGTTTATATGTTTTTTCCTCTAAGTACTACCTCTACCAGATGAAGTACCAGGGCTAGCTATAATAATGGCAAAGTCCAGATCATTTTCTATTGTGTATTTTGGCTCCTCATCCCTGGCAGTTGGGGTAAGTGGCAAAGGTATTAGTTTCAAAGTGGAGTTCTAAGGCCATGTGTACAGGGATTAATGAAAATGAATATAGAATACAAGTATGGTAAACCTAGACATGGAAGGTCTGCACTTTATGGGTCAGGAACCTTGTTCTTGTATAGGCCAGAAAGTAGTGATGGGTGGGGTGGTACCTATCTATTAAGAGAAGAGCCACAGAATCTGCTCATGTATTTGTCTCCCTCAGTGTTTAAGACTGTCAACTTAAGATTTCATTTATTTAATAGATTCTTATTGAGCACTGACCATCTATGTATTAGGCACTGGACTAGAACTTGGGGATACAAATGGTGAGCAAAACCAGGAATGGTCCCTATTGTTACTGAGTGTACAAGCTAAGTGGGGGGAAAGAAATTTTATATCAATTCAAAAATTATTTAATTAGCATAATTACTAAATATAATATTGTAACTATCCCATTAGCCAAATATAAACATAATAATGTAACTGTAATTAAGGGAAAAATATAACTATGTTAGTGCTATAATGAAGAAGTACATGGTACTATAAGAGAATATAATAGTGCTTTTCTGAGAAATTATATTTGATTTGAAATCTTAAGGGAAAGTAGGAACTAACTAGGTAAAGGAGGGATTAACTATATTCATCCAAAATCCCTGTGGTAAAAGGAATTATGGTGGCCTCAAGTAGTTGAAAGAATGCTATTGTTGCCATTGTGTCAGAAAGCTATAAAAGCATATTGTCAAATGAGTCTAGGAAGCAAGTAAAGGCCAATCATAGAGGGTCTTTGTAAAGATTTCTGTCTTTACCCAAAGAAAGATGGGGTGCCATTGAAGTGTATTAAGCCAGATAGTGCTATGCTATGTGTTTTGAAAAGATTGTCTTAGTTGTGTATATGGAGGAGACAAAAGGGATATAGGGAGACCAGTCAGCAATGCTGATTTGGTATCTTTAGGCAAGATGTAATGCTGGCTTAGACTGTGTTTGTGGTGGAGGAAGAAGTTGGATTCGAAATGTGTCTTGAAATCAGAGCAAATACAACTTGCTGATGATTTGAAAATGAAGGACAATTTTTACTCCAATTTCCAACCACACCCCCACACATCTCCTTGATCACATTTAGATAATCTCATCTCCTATTTTGCTAAGACAATAGAAGCTATTAGACAATAACCTTTTTATTTACCTGCCAACAAACGTGCACTAGAGAGGAGCTTAGGAGAAGTGGTGTCTTCAGGGGACAGACAGCCAGATTTCAGTTAAAGCAAGGGAGCTCAGGGAAGTTTCTAAGGATATAGTGGAGTTTTCTGAATAAGTCCTGGCAGTTGTGTTGGGCTCTTTACTAGAGTTTGGAAGTGAAGGAAAGGGTGGGGACAGATCTGAAGAAAGGGAATGGAAAGTAATATGTGATGAGGTTGAAGTAGAGGATGGGTGACCATACAATTTGCCATATTATGGAAGCATGGGTGAAAGGCATGGTGAATTTCTTTGATGGGGACAGATGGTGGGAATTAGCCAAAGGATTTGACCAGGGTGGCCATAGGCATAGAAATTGGCAATCCACATGTTGGAAGATCTGGACAATGCTGGCTGTAGAAATTAAAACTGGCATGCTCTAGGGCATGGGTGATAGTGGAAACCACAAAAGCTTTGTATCGGATGTCCATAACTCCTTTGATTGTTTTGGATTTCTTCCAGGAATAGACTTGTGGCAAAAGTGATGGTGATGTTGGGCATAAAGGAAAGCACTGGGCATGGCATCCAGATTTGTCAATGAAGGAGTGTATAAAAATTGTTAAAGGCCAGTTTCTCTGCTATAAGATGGGTGACCTAGTAATATTGTTCATTTGCTATGTAGCCATAAAAGTTTTCTTTCTATATCTGGTTGATCATTCTTTTTAAACTTCATCTGTGGATAATAAATAGGGAAAGGGTTAATTCAGACATTGAAGATCTTGAAGGATACACTTTAGAAACACAAGACTAATTGCAATACATAGACTCACTCTCAATGTTCAGGTAGTTTAAGGAGATAGAACACCTCCTTAATCAGCAAGGCAGCAAGCCCTGAAACAGAATATGACCCAATGTAAAGAACACTTTGTGCCCCATCTTGGTGGAAGCACTAAGAATTATATCAAATCTATATGAAAGAGAAGGGCTACCACAAACCATGGCAACAGTTTTTTAATGAGTTCTGAGGGACCAGAGCATACTTTTTCCCAGGGCATCCTGAACCTACTTTGATTCTAGATGCAAATCTTGTAAACAGTGGTATACATTGGAAAGTTTTGTCAGAAAAAGGGTCACCAGACATCTTCATGTATCATATTTAGAGTCTTGAATAGACCTCAGTAAGCAGCCAGGTCAACATTTGTATGAGATTCTCTTTGGTGAAGCAACGTCTTCTAATTTTTTAATTTATTTATTGACTGAGAGAAAGAGAAACATCAATTTGTTGTTTCATTTATTTATTTATGTACTCATTGGTTGATTCGTATATGTGCCCTACCTGAGGATTGAACTTGCTACCTTGCCTTGATATATCAGGATGACACTCCACATTCCAACCCAGCTACCTGGCCAGGGTGGTGAAGCAACATCTTGATTCTTCAAGGCTGCTTGCAGTAATTCTGGATCTTCTTCAGATGCTGCTTGGCTCAAGTATCTGCTTCATGTTGCCCCATGATGACATGTTTTACTCTTATCTGTGGTTGTAGGGCCGTGTCAATCTTGGAGCAAAGACACTCGGACATATACACCTTGTCTATCAATAAGTTAATGGGATCTTCTTGCCTTTTATGTACCTAGTATATATATGATATGGAGTTTGACTTCCCAAAAGAATATGGTACACTGACGTGACATATGTGTAGCTTTCTTGTCATTTGTACTCTTCCTTGCTAAGAATACCAGGCCATGGAAGAGTTTTAAGTCCTCTCAAGTAAATGGATTTAGGCTTTAAAGACAGTGTTTACAGTGACCATGTCCAGTCTCATATATTGTGTAATTAATCATTGCCCTATATAATGTTCTCCAGAAATACGAGGCAGAGTTCGCCTCGACCTGAGGGACCCCTGTGGCATGGATTCCTCCATGGAGATGATGGAGGTCGATTTTCATGGTGAGAGTAGGAAATGGATGACAGGGTATGACTGAGACTGAGGTGAAGAAGCTCTTTCACTTTCGAAAGGTAATTACCATGTGTAGACCACTGATATCTGATTCCTCTAACTTGCTTGGCTGGAAAGGGTATCATTTAGAGTTCTGTCAGGATGACAGAGTCACTATAAAATTTATAAGGGAGTTATAAAATGTGAAAGGAGCTGTGGTAATGAAATTTTAAAAGAAGGGAGTTAGAGCCTCAGAGAAACCATCACCAATCAGTGTTTTAAAAATACCTGCCTAGTGGACAAGTCAAAACTTGCAGGAAAAAGCAAGAAGCCCACTACTTCGGGCTGCCAAAGTGCAACAAGGGGAGACTTGTGGCGAGGTCAGTGGAAATTGCTGCCTCTTGGAAGTTATTACTTCATACAGCTATTGCCTCAGTGGGACCACAGTCAAGCAACTGGTGGAAGGCCTGGGATCACTGCTGGCCAACAAGGCCAGCATCTGGGAAAACAAGCCAAATGCAGGGGAGGACAAGCAGGACTTGCTGATGTTTTCTATGTGTTTGTTACCACCTCTTGCTTCAATGACCTACACAGAGTAATGACTTCTGCTTCACTTTTGCCTTCCAGATTTCATGCAGTTCTTTTGGTCAGTTCTAACCTAACAGCATAGAAGGAAGGAAATTTGGGGAAATGTAGTTTTCAGTATTGGCTAAATTGTTCACACAATCCAGCACAGACATTTCAAATCCAAAGCTCTCAAAGATATATTTGTTGGAGTTTCCTCAGAGGTAAAGATCATATAGTGGTCCTAGGGCCACAAAACTCAGGAAATCATATGAGGCTACGTTTTTTATCCTGGATAATCAGAAAACTACTTCAATGTTCCAGTGATTATAGAGTATCATCAAGTACTTGAATTATTCCAAGTGTATCCAGAAGATCATTTTTCTGATAATGTACTCTTTAAATTTTTTTCTATTTATTGATTTTAGAGAGGGGGGAAAATATGAATTTTTTTCTACTTACTTATGCATTCATTGGTTGATTCTCATATGTGCCCTGACTGGGGATTGAACCCACAACCTTGGCCTATTGGGACAATGCTCTAATCAATTGAGTTACCTAGCCAGGTATTGATAATATTCTCTTGAATAGGGATTAGATTTCATACTCCCTCTGAATTTTTTTTTAAGGCCTTGGGAATGAGCATCTTCATACCAGGGCAGCTTTGCAGTTGCAATAATTCCTGGCATAATTGAGGTTTCTCATTCTTCTCTTAAAGAGTACCAGGACCCCAGCAAAAAACAGAGTGTTAAGAGATTGCCATAGATATGTAATCTATGAAATTTTAGAGGACATAGGAATCTTTAAAGAGTAGAGTACATACGTTTTTCTTTTTGAATTTAAGCCACAGATGCAAAATAGATCATGCAATCAACTGTTGGTTCACAGTTAATATCTGCTTCCTGTTTCAAGAATACCATAATAGCCCTGACTGGTGTAACTCAGAGAGCGGGGTGTCATCCCACAAACTGAAAGGTTGCTGGTTCGATTCCTGGTGAGGGCACATGGCTGGGTTGTGGGCTAGGTCCCAAGTTGGGGGCATACAAGAGGCAACCGATCAATGTTTCTGTCACATACCAACGTTTCTCTCCTTCTCTTTCTCCCTACCTTCCCCTCTGTCTAAAATAAATAAACAAAATATTTTAAAAGAACATCATAATATATATGTACATGGTATATGGTATTCTAGATATATCTTAAGGATATATGCACACATGTATACACACATATACATGTGTGTATATGTGTGTGCATGTATATAAGTATATACATATACACATATTTATGTACACACATATACATATATATGTATATATACTTCACATATATGTATGTATATGTATATATACTTCATATATGTGTGTGTATATATATATACTTCAAGAGTGACAGCATTGGGTATAATAGTTATCCCATGACTTGTGGGAATGCTAGACTCGGGGGAAGTCTTGTGTCTAATTTACTGTAGGAGTTCACAGAACTGTGTGTCTCTAGTTAGTTGATAATAGCCTCCTAACAGCACATGCCTATTTAACCTATATGCCTGGATATATTCCCCCGAAATGTTCTGGCTCTGGTTGGAGCTCAGTACAAACTCAGCTTCTTTTTCTTCTCTTCCACAGTCCTCCTCTCTACTTTTCTATCCCTATCACATTGTGATTTGGTGCCTATCATTTAGTAAACACTCAACACATATTTATTGAATCAATGAATTTAATAGGCCCAACCAGAAGAGAGGAAGAGTGCTCAGCCTTATTGGGAATAAAGTAGGAAAGTTAGGTTCAGATTATGGAAACACTAGGACCTGAGAAGTAGAGTAGATTGGAGGTGGTTTGAACGGGGACTCATTGTTGAAAACACTTTTTCAAAGGAGACTGAGTATATTGGCAACAGTTTGTACAACTTCTACTCTGGGCGTTCTATTCAAACCTCTAGCTAAAAGTTAGAACATGTAAAAATGGGTATGATGAAACACTAATAGAAAAAACCAGCAGTACATAAAATCTAAAGGCTGAAATTTCTGTTTTCTTTCACTGAAGGTCATAAACATGTAAAAAGGAAGCAGAAATTATTTTCTTATAATTTTATGGCACGACTACTAAGATTTTATATTTTAAAAACATAAATAGATTTTTAAAAATCAATTTCTTTCTAGGATATTTAGGAGCCAATAATGTCTTTTTGAAAATTTAAGTTAGATATCCTTACCAAAATATATTCTTTCTTAAAAAACTTTTTATTTCAATTAGGGTTTTAGGGCTAATGTTAAACCCAGTATATTAAAATGAGCCAAGAAAATAAAAAATAATATTGAATGTAAACTGTAATTAAAAAGCAAAATTAAAAAATAATAAAAAATCAATTGTGACAGTCTATAGCTTTCAATACTTTTGGTTGGCTCCATGTTCAAATGACAAATAATAATTTTTATTGCAAACTGAGCCACCTATTGGCCCAGTTACAGTCTTAACTGAAAACATTGTTAATCTCTTAAATTCTAATCCACCTTCCAATATGTTTGTTGAGAGGGTGGTAAAGATTTAGAAATCATTGTCCTTCCAAGTGATTTGAATACATTGGGTGAATACCAGGGATCATTTAAATGCGGTCCTGGGGCTAACCCAGGAGTTGCGTAAGCATCTTAATATTTGACTTTTTACCCCACTCCCCTCCCTTTTATACTCATATTACACTAAGAGCGAGGAATTGTAACAATATCTTCCTCTTGTAAATGCTAGTTGTCGCCACCTCAAAGTGCCTTCATTGTTTTAAAGCTACTAATCCAGGGTTTTCTGCACAATTTTTTTTTTTACTTTTCATTTTTTGATACATTACTGATGAACATTGTGACAATTTAGAGACACACATAAAGGTTTCAGTGAAACAGAGGAGACCAGCCTAACAGGAAAAGACTTGTCTGCATAGTTGAGAGGCTCTCTTTGTTGCCCTGAGCGGTATATATCTAAATCTCTACATTCCTGTTTTTAGAATTTGGGAACACAAAGGATGGAAGATCAACAAAATCATACCTTACAGAATGTCTAAGTGTGACTGAAGCCTAGGATAGTATTTATTCTCAGGAATGGTAGAGAGGCTTGCATCTTGGAAGTAAAAACAGCAGTCATTTACAAATAATATAAAAAATACTGTTTGTGTTTTTACTTCTCTGCTACAGAAAGTTACACGACCATAATTGTAAGTTCTCATTCTCTCTTGCTTCATCTCTTCTTCTCTCCTTTCCTTCACTTTTCTTTCTGCAGAGTTTGATAGCTGGTGTATGTAACAGAGATAATTTATTATACTTTGAAGAATATTATTTTTAACCTATTTCGATATGTATAATTATTAGATTTAGCATGCCCTTAGACTCATGAGATGCAAATCAAAATGCAAAAGAATTAAGTGAACTAAAATAAAATGTAACATATACAATAATATAGTAATTATGACATAATATGATACGTAGTCAGAAAAAGAAACACAGGAAGACCCAATGTAAATAAAGATGGTCCCCAATTTAGGATGGTTTGACATACAATTTTTTGACTAGAAATGGTGCAAAAGTGATAGCATTCAGTAGAAACTGTACTTCAAATTTTGAATTTAGCTCTTTTCTGGAGATGACAGTATGTGGTACAATACTCTTCCATGACGCTGGGCAGTGTCGGGCAGTGCCAGCCAGCCGCAGCTCCACTCATGCACATGGCTGCAAAGGTGAACGACCTATGCTGTATGGTGTGCTATGTTGCCAGTGTGTTTTGGATATTGTGTTCTGAGCACATTTCTGGTAGGTTAGGCTAAGCTGTGGTGTTTATGAGGTTAGGTGCACTAAATGCCTTTTTGACTTAGGATATTTTCAACTTACGATGGGTTTATCAGGATGTAACCACATTATAAATTGAGGAGCATCTGTAAATCCCTTTATGGAGAGTGCTACCAAAAAGGAAGTAATTATCTGGGACAGCTCAAATTGAGGCCTGTGATACTTTAGTTGTGGGAGATAGGTTTTACATTTTAAAACATACTGCACAAAGAAAAAAGACAAGAGCTTTGAATATGAGCCTCAGTCAAAATTCACAAAGGAAGTAATTTTGATTTTTGTCATTGATTTGCAGTTGAGCTGCTTCTCTCAGGGACACCTCTGTGTAGTGCACAGTGGAGGTGAGGCCATAGGGATTTTATTCATTGTTAAGACTGGTTGATAGAGGAAGGATGGAGATACTGGGATGGGCTGGCCCCAAACCACATTGGTGGAGACAAATTCAGGAGGGGTATCTCTGGAGAGAGGAGTCCCAGCCCCATATCAGGCCCCCCAGGCCAGAGTTCCAGTATCAGTAAGATAAGTCCTCATAATTTTGGGCTACAAAAACCAATGACTAGTGAGTTGGTAGAAGAAAATTCTGCAGCCCAAAGCAGTTCCTCTTAAAGAACCCACACATGGAATCACCTACTCAGACTTACTCCTTCTGGGTTCCAGCACTGGGGTAGCAGATTGAAAGGCACCAGGGGCATACAGGGAACAACTGAAGTGTCTGGCATCAAAGTGAGCAGAAGCCATTGTCCCTTTTCTAAACCCTGCCCCAACAGAGCCACAGAAGCAGCAAGCTGTTGCCATATCTGAGACTCCATTAACCTGACTAACACTGTGTGACCCACCTTGGAGATCCCCAGAGACTCTGCCCTGCCCAATTTACAGGCCCACCTAAGCTGCTTTTCCATACGAATGGCTGGTCTTGGCTTATACTGCACAACTTCCTAAATCCTATTAAAAAAACAACATCTGGCCTTAGTGAACCCCAGGCCTGGCACTAGCAACACCCAATCTTGATTCACAGCTTGGCTTTGCTTGGGAATCTCCAAGCACTGCACAAATAGCAGCCATCTCAGATTGCTTTATAGCCCTGGTAGGGTGGCACCTGGCAAACCACAGGCAAACCAAGGGGGCTGACCTTTGCCTTCACCACCCAGTAAACCCCAGGGCCAGTGCACCCAGTGGACAGCTACAGACAATGCTGAAGCACCACCAGCCTGCCCCTGCAGAGCCAATCCTCCACAGAGGGTGGAGGTTGGTGGTCAGTGGTCACAGCCAGGCTTTGCAGCTGACTGGAGTGGGCACATCCCTTCCATTGATCTGACAACAGCAACCAAGACTCAACTACAAACAGAAGGTGTATGCAGTCCACACAAAGTGTGCACCTCAAGTACCCAGCTTGGGTAGGGAAGTCTGTGCCTCCAAGGTAGTGAGTCATAGAAGCTTTACCTAATACATAGAAACAAACACAGGGAGGCTGCCAAAACAAGGAGACAAAGAAACATGGCCCAAATGAAAGAACATATCAAAACTCTAGGAAAAGAGCTAAATGAAATGGAGATAAGCAATTTGTCAAATGCAGAGTTCAAAAATGCTCAAGGAATGAAGGATACACTGATTGAAATAAAGCCAAATTTATAGGAAACAAAAGTAGAATGGATGAAGCCGAGAATTAAATCAATGACTTGGAACACAGGGAAGAAAAAAACAACCAATTAGAACAAGAATTAAAAAGGATCCAAAAAAAGTGAGGATAGTATAAGCAGCCTCTGGAACACCTTCAAGAGGCCCAACTTTCACATTGTAAGGGTGCTAGGAGAAGAGAAAGAGGAAGAAGTTGGAAATCTATTTGAAAGAAATAATGAAAAAAAAAATCCCTAATTAGGTGAAGAAAATAGACAAGCAATTCAGGAAGCACTGAGTCCCAAACAAGATGGATGCAAACAGGTCCACTCCAAGACATGTCATAATTTAAATGCCAAAGGTTAAAAATAAAGAGAGAATCTTAAAAGCAACAAAAGAAGTTAATTAACAACAAGGGAGTTCCCATAATACTGTCAGCTAATTTCTCAAAAGAACCATTGCAGGCTAGAAGGAATTGGCAAGAAATATTCAAAGTCATGAAAAGCAGGGACCTACAGCCAAAATTGCTCTACCCAGCAAAGCTATCATTTAGAATCAAAGGGCAGATAAACTGCTTCCCAGACGAGAAAAAACAAAAGGAGTTCATCATCACCAAACCATTATTATATGAAATGTTCAAGGGACTTCTTTAAGAAAAAGAATATCAAAACTATGAACAATAAAATGGTAAAAATACATATCTATCAACAATTGAATCTAAAAAACAAACTAAGCAAAAAAGAAGAGAGACAAAATTGTGGATCCAGAGAGCGTTTTTGATGGTTGTCAGATAGGAGGGACATGTGGGGGAATGTGTGAAGAGGTGAGGGGATTAAGAAGTACAGATAGGTAGTTACAGAATAGCCACAGGGATGTAAAGTGCCGTATAGGAAACAGAGTAGCCAAAGAAATTATGTGCATGACCCATGGACATGAACAATGGTTGGGGGTTGCCTGAGGGAGTGGGGGGTGCTGGGTGGAGGGAGGCAAAGGAGGAAAATCAAGAGAACGTATAGCATAATCAGTAAAGTATAATAAAAAATAAATAATGGTTGATGAATCTCTTGAGCAATACTGGAGAGAAAAACTAGCTCTCTTTTTCTCTCTTTGAAGCATAACCACATTTTTGTTTCTTTTCTTTTTTAAATTTTTATTTTAATGTTTTTGATTTTATATTTGTTGTATTTTTTTCTGTTGCCACTTAGCCCCCTTATATCTCTCTGCCCCCAGCAATCACAACACTGTTGTCATGCCCATGAGTGCGTTTCCTTCTTGCTCCACCCCTCTACCCTGTTCCTCCACCTCCTCCCACTAGCTGTCATCTGCTCTCCATCTACGAGTCTGTCTCTGTTTTGCTTGTTAGTTTAGTTTGTTCACTAGATTCCACGTATTAGTGAAATCATAGGGTATTTGTCTTTCCTTGACTGGCTTATTTCACTTAGCATAATGTTCTCCAAGTCCATCCATACTGTTGCAAAGGTAAAAATGTCTTTTCTTTTTTTTTTAAATGTCTGAGTAGAATTCCAATACGTAAATGTCCTATAGCTGTTTTATTTATCACTCATCTATTGATTATCACTTGGGCTGCTCCCATATCTTGGTGATTGTAAATAACACGGCAATGAACATAGGGCTGCTTATGTTCTTTCAAATTAGTGTTTTGGGTTTCTTTGGATATATTCCCAGAAGTGGGATCACCGGGTCAAAGGGCAGATACATTTTTAATTTTTTGATGTATATCCATACTGTTTTCCACAGGGGCTGCAGCAGTCTGCATCCCCACCAACAGTGCAAAAGAGTTCTCCTTTCTCCACATTCTCAACATCGCTTGTTGTTTGCTGATTTATTGATGGTAGCCATCCCAACAGGTGTGAGATGACATCTCATTGTGGCTTTAATTTATTTCTCTGATGATCAGTGATGTTGAGCATCTTTTCATATGCTTATTGTCCATCTGTCTGTCCTTTTTGGAGCAGTGTCTATTCAGGTCCTTTGCCCATTTTCTAATTGGGTTGTTTGCTTTTTTTGTGTTGAGTTTTTTAAGTACTTTATAAATTTTGGATATTAGCCTCTTACCAGATGCATCAGCGAATATGTTCTTCCATTCTGTGGGTTTTCTTTTTATTATTATTTTTAATCATTTCCTTTGCTGTGCAAAAACTTTTTAGTTTGATGTAGTCCCACTTGTTTATTTTTTCCCCTTGCCTAGGGAGATATATCCAATAAAAAATTGCTATAAGCAATGTCTGAGATTTTGCTACCTATGTTTTTTTCTAGGATTTTTATGATTTCTGGTCTAACACATAAGTCTTCGGTTCATATTGAATTTATTCTTGTGTGTGGTGTAAGAAGGTGGTCTAGTTTCTTTTTTGCATGTATCTCTTCAATTTTCCCAACACCATTTATTGAATAAACTATCTTTAGCCCATTGTATGTGCTCGTTTCCTCTGTCAAGTATGAATTGACTATAAAGGTGTGGGTTTATTTCTGGGCTCTCTATTCTGTTCTATTGTTCTATGTGTCTGTTTTTATGATAGTACTCAACTTTTTTTTCTTATTATTATTGTAGCCTGGTAGTGTAGTTTGATATCAGGTAGGGTGATTCCTCCAACTCTGTTCTTTTTTACTCAGGATCACTGTTTCTATGTAGGCATTTTGGGGTTCCATATAAATTTTTGAAACATTTGTTCTAGTTTTGTGAAGTACATCATTGGAATCTTGATAGGACTTGCATTGAATTTGTAAATTTCTTTGGGTAGTATGGACATTTTAATGATGTTAATTCTTTCTATCCATGAACATGGTATATGTTTCCACTTATTTGTATCTTCTTCAATTTCTTTCTTCAATTTCTTACAATGTTCTGCGTACAGGTCTTTACATCTTTGTTTAGGTTTATTCCTAGGTATTTGATTTTTTTTAAGTGATTGTGAATGGGATTTTTAAAAAATTTTGCTTTCTGTTAGTTCATTATTGGCACATACAAATGCAATTGATTTCTAGATATTAATTATGTATCCTGCTACTTTGCTGAATTCATTTATCAGATCTAGTAGTTTCTTGGTGGAATCTTTGGGGTTCTTTATGTACAGTATCATGTTATCTGCAAATAAAGAAAATTTTACTTCTTCCTTTCCAACTTGGATGCCTTTTATTTCTTTCTCTTGTCTGATTTCTGGGGCTAAGACTTCTAGCACTATGTGAAAGAGAGAGGTAAAAGCAGACATCCCTGTCTTGTTCCCAATATTAAGGGGAAAACCTGTAGTTTTTGCCCATTGATTATAATGCTGGCAGTTGGTTTGTCATATGTGGCCTTTATTATGTTTAGATATGTTCCCTCTATTTCCACTTTGCTGACAGTTTTGATCACAAGTGGTGCTGGATTGTATCAAAGGCTTTTTCTGCATCTATCGATATGATCATGTGGTTTCTATCCTTCATTTCCTTTATGTAGTAAATTACATTTATTGATTTGTGAATGTTGTATTAACCTTGTATTCCCAGAATAAACCCCACTTGATCATGGTGTATGACATTTTTGATGTATGCATTGTTGTATTCAGTTTGTTAATGTTTTGTTGAGGATTTTAGCATCTATGTTAATCAGGGATATTGCCCTACAATTTTCTTTCTTTGTAGTGTCTTTATCTGGTTTTTGAATTAGGATAATGTTGACCTCATAAAATGAGTTTGGGAGCTTTCCCTCCTCTTGAATTTTATGAAATAGCTTGAGAAGGAGAGGCATTACTGTTTCTCAAAATGTTTGGTAAAATTCATCTGTGATGCCATCTGACCCAGGGCTTTTGTTTTTTGGGAGTTTTGTGATTACTGCCTCAATTTCATTAGGTGTAATCTGCCTATTCAGATTCTCTGATTCTTCCTGATTTATCTTTGGAAGATTGTATGTTTCTAGGAATTTATCCATTTCTTTCAGGTTGTCCAGTTTGCTGGCATATGCTTGTGTATAATATTTTCTTACAAGCCTTTGTATTTATTTGGTGTCAATCATTATTTCTCCTCTTTTATTTCTGATTTTATTCATTTGGTACCTTTCTCTCTTTTTCTTGATAAGCCTGGTTAAAGGTTTGTCAATCTTGTTTATCTTTTCAAACAACTAGCTCTTGGATTCATTGATCTTTTATATTGATTTTTTATAATCTATTTCATCTATTTCTGCTCTAATCTTTATTATTTCCTCCCTTCTACTCACTTTGGGCTTTGCCTGTTTTTCAAGTTCCTTTAAGTGTGAAGTTAGGTTGTTTATCTGAGCTTCTTCTCTTCCTTCCTTCCTTCCTTTCTCCCTTCCTTCCTCCCTCCCTCCCTCCCTCCTTCCCTCCCTCCCT